>CM076574.1:982237399-982329053 GCA_034641835.2 Pinus albicaulis
TGAATCCATTCCAATATAGTAATTACTTCTTATACAATTTTCTCTACCTTTTTCAAAAATTTTCATTATCTATATCCACTATAGTCCTTTTTATTAACTTTTAATTAATAACATTCCTATTATATTCTCTTTTTGTAGTATTCTTTATTGAATTTATATAAGAATTTTTTAATATATCTGTATAGCCATAATTATGGGTTTTTCCTTTTCTAGAATCTAATTTGTTTATATTTATAGTAATGTATATCTGGGAGGGAACGAATGAACTTACAGTAGTCATATTTAAGTTTTTTTTCATTATGATTATCCCTTCAACACAAGGGCTAATATGTATAAGAGGCATGTAATTAATTCTCAGATGTGATTTATTATATAGTAATTGATGAGGTTATATGCATAGCCTACCATTTCAGTATTGTGAACTCTTCACTCCCTTTGGAAGATAATTACATACACATTTCAATATTTTGTTTTTAGAATTGTATCTTTAATTGTTTTATATATATATAAAAATATTTGAAAGTAAAAGGGGTATCTTTACCGAGATTTATGTCCTTCTTTGAAGATCACTCCGCACTTCGACAAATTTGTCAGCTCCAATTATGAGGTTCAATCTTTTTATCTAGTCTGCGGTCTTTATTAATGGTTTCCTATTAATTTTTAAATTATCCACACTTATATTCATTTCCTATTGCAGGTACAAGAAGAACACCAATTACTGGAGAGTATTCTCAGGTACTTACTCTTACCTCATGCACTTTTATTAATATGATCTATTTCCTTCTTTTTATTTTCTTAAAATATCAATATGATAATTATTTCATTTTCATTTCTTATTTCAAGTATTCATTTATGTACTCTACACAATGAAACATACATCGATGTCTTCAGTCACCTCATCCAACAGACAGTGTTTCTAATTCAAATGTCGGTCACTAGATAAACGAAGATGCTACAACATCCTCTTTATTCTGCATATTTGTATTAGTTGTCTAATATTTTACTAGGGATGTGAGCCTAATGTAATTTAAAATTCTCACTATACAATTCTATGATGTTTGTATTCTAAATTAGTTATATCCTCCATTCCTCTTGAGGATATTCTAATGGAGAGATTATGTATAGAAAACTTTGAATAATGAAGAATTTATTTTCCTTCATTTTGTATTGGCACCAGAAATCCTTGAGTTATGGGTTATTTACTTAATACTTATTCGAATTGACAACATCTTTGTAATATTTATGTTTTACATTTCTTTCCAAGGTTTATATCACCATTATCAATTTCATGATATGTGACTTACTGTACTATCATTGTTATTTGTTATACATAAATGTTAGTTTTCAGTTTATTTCCATACTTTCGTTTAGAATTAAACAACATATTTAGACTCTATTCTCGGGTTTAGAGATTATGTTGTTTATCCCATGGAACATCATGAGCCTAGGAAATCGAATCAGAGACTTAACTATATTAGTTTATATTTTAGATTCTATCAAATACATATGGTAATATAGATGCTGAAATGAATATTAGACACTACACATATAATCATTTGATTTACATGGTACAACAGCTTATAATAATTCACTTATAATTACATAGAACAGAACTATAATTCTAAGTTCAAATTTCTATTTACTCTCTGATTTCAATATCAGATTTAGTGAAACCTCCTAACAGTAAATTTATATTGGAAATTGAATTAAGCATAAAATTTCATAGGAAGTACATACCACTGTATAAAGACTGTTTTCCTCCCAACCACGATCTTGTTCCACGGCTCTCCCTCAAGCAAAAACCAATTCTTCCCCAGTGTAGGCAACCCCTTTGTCACACTAGGAATAGCTTATTTAAGTTTTCTTTCCCTCATCTTGTTTCCATATCGACGTCCCACTATTTTGGGATGTTGCTTCCCTTAGCCTAGGTTTTACTCTTGATTTTTCCACAAAAGCTTCTTTTAAAACTAGCTTTTCCTGAGTCTAGTTTTATTCTTAACCCTTATTAGTAACTTTCCACTTTACTGAGGATTTTATTAGATCTTTTTCTCCCATATAATAAATTTTAATTATTTTATTTTACTCCAAGGATTTCTGGATAATTTTTGGAAAATATTGGGATTCTAATCCATCCTCATGGATAAGAATTCCTAGTCTCAGATTACTCTATCTTTATACACTAATATAAATTTCACATTCATTTATTAATTTCCAAAAATAATATGTCCATACATAATTTTTCCTTGGGTCCACCTGACCTTTAGGTTTATTCACTAAATATAAAAGCTGAAAGTAGGGATATTACACAAATAATGTTCATATAGATCTTGCAATGGTTGACCCTAGGTATATTCATTTATTAAATAGAGCTTGAATTTAAATAGATAATATTTATAAGAAACTTGAAGATAGATTCCAATATTGACACAATCATTTTCTGTGTACATAGCCATGTTTTTTTTTTCACTAGACATGGAAACCTTACTAAAGAGAAAATGGATCTAGTAATATACAAAGACCATTATTCTATATTTTAATTATGAGTGAATGAATTTTTCCATTGGTGGAAAGAAGGGCGAGCTATTGGAGTGATAAAAACTTATGTTTGGTAGTAAATTCATTTTGGTATGAGTGGGATCAACTATCCTCGCGAACTATGAAAAAATTTGAAGTTATTTTTTGAAAAGGCGATGAAATTAAGGTCAGGTAGTATAGAAAGAGTTGATTTCCCTTGACCTACATTAATTTTAAAGGACTAAGGATATTATATCTCATGTCAAAAATATATATTTCAAGTTAGTAAAATGCAGTAAGAAATTTTCAAACATAAACAACCCATTCGATTCGTCTTAACTAATCTAGAAACATCTTATGATGTATTATTTTCCTTATTTTTCACCTACTATATACCATGCAAGGAATATGGTAAGGAACAAACCTTTGAAACCTTCAATGATTTGTCCATCAAAGACTACTAAAGGATTCTTAGTGAATGAAATATATGTAATAAAAACATGGAAAACTTGCTCAAAGAAAATGATAAGTATAATTAGAAAGAAATATATAATATTTTATGGGAGGAATTTTAAAATTATGTTATTGAATTCTTCCCTTGAACTATTACACTATGATCCATTTGATATCGTTGTAGGCAATGGAACAATTGTCCCCTTTTCAGTATCTCAATTTTTTAGTTAGCCTTTGTTTTTTATTCCACCTACTAATGATTATATTCAGCCGATAACATAACCCCTCATGATTTACTTTATGAGTTAAATATTATTTCGCCAACTTGCTTGCCTCAATGAGTTGAGAAATAATTGAAACCACTAAATATATTGCTCGTGACGTTTCCTGAAGCAAATATGCACGATGTTAGAAGTATCATGTTAATAGAATTATGTTGATGTATAATTTTCATGACACTTCAAATCCATACTGCTATGCTAACACAGAAGGAAAGCCTAAATGGGAATGAGCTATACAGGTTTAAATAAATTCTCTTTTCAAGAATCACACAAGTCGGACTTAATTATCAACTACACGGGAAGAACATTGTGAAGTGTCTATGGATATAAGAAAAAAATCACTTTTGAAGGGGTTTTTGACCATCATATATATCATTTTTTTCAACGGGATATATGAAACAAGAGGACATCAACTAGACTAAAATCTTTGTCCCTCTTTCAAAGATAAATTCTATTTCACTACCATTTCCCATTACCACTCATTTTAGATTATAATTTCATTATATGGATGTTACGAGTGATTTTCTTTATGGTTACTTATCAAAATAATGCTACATGGATTTACCCTATGGTTATGTGACAAATTACAATTTTATCTATCAATGAAAAAAATCATTGTATGATTTGGAGTAAACCCCGTGGGATTTTTACGCTATGTTTGATCAATTATTTCTCAATATTTAAAAATTGTGAATAAGACAATAGTATTTATGTATTACACGTGAATGTTGATGCTTTAATTATTGTTTTATATGTTGATGATTTGATCATAATTTGAAATAATAGTGATTAATTTTTTATATTTTAGAGTCGAATTATTGACACCATTGAGATGAAGAATCTTGTTGTTCAACAATTATTTATTGGTATCCTGGTTTTTCCAGTACCTAAAGGTCTCTTTTTCTCTCAATGTAAATATGTATTGGACTTATTGAAATGGTTCAATATGGATGATTCTAATCCATGCGATAGAAATTTTCATTCACCTATCAAGTTAACTAAAAAGTGCTAATTTTGAAAGATTGATGCCACACATTATCACAAGCTAGTCAACAACCCTATTTATTCCACTGATAGTCAACCTGTTGTTAGTGAGGTTTATTGGTTTGTTAGGATCCACAAGAAATCCACTTGAAAAAGGAAAAGCAATGTTTTCATGACATTATGGGTATTTTAGTAACAAATACTATCTAAATTCATATTGGATTATTAACTTCACCAACTCTAGCTAGGAAAGTGACAATAATGATAGAAAATCCTCTGTTCACTATGTGTTTCACTTTACTATTGGAATCGTAATTTGGTTTCCCATGAAACGATGTGTAATCTCTTTTTGAATTATGTAATCTAAAACTATATTATTATTAATGCATGAATGCAGTAGTTTGGATTCATCAAGTCTTGGGAGAGATTGGGTTTTCTATTGAGGTATCGATTGATATTTTTTGTGACAATAAAATTTCTAATTTATATTGTTGATAATCATATTTCACATAGTAAGATGAAGAATACAAAACTTTATGCTTTATAATTATGATAATTGGTTTAAAAGATGGTTATCACACTTGTCTATTGTAGGATAAATGATCAAATAGATAAAATATTCAGAGGTCCATTATCCAAAGGAAAATTCATTAAGCTACATGATATACTAAGGCTTAAAAGAAATGAAATTTTTGGTGGGGAGTTTCTGATGACATAATTTCTCCTACATAACCTATAGAACATTGTATTTATGGGGGGGGATGTGTTGGAACCTAATATTATGTTTTTTCATCACACCTTCGGAGCTTTTGGACATAGGTAGTGAGAGCAGTTGTAACATGAGATAGACAGTTGAGTGGTTAACAAGTGAAGTAGTTGATTGTGTAGTTGACTAAGTGGTTTATGAATTGGTTAAATAGCCAACTAGTAAAATAAACAATTTAGTTGTCATTGTAATTGAATGGATTGTCAAATTGGCTTACATAAATGATTAGTCAACATGAATTAGGTAGACTAGAAAAAAAAATTGACTAAAAAATTAGTGTGTATTTCACAAAAAAAAATGGGATTATTGATGCTAATTTGTGGATCAAATATTCAAAAATTCAAGGAATTTATTTATATTTGTACATTATAAACGAAGGACCCTATGGTTAAAATATTAACAATCAAAGTGAATTGAACTATGCATTTTGATATTCCATGTTGAGGTTTACCATTACACCCAAACCCATATGAATTAGTAAACTTCCAAACCCTTACCATTACCTTGAGAAGGTACTTACTCCCATGTTCCCAAGGTGTAAATTAGTCCATGTGATATATTCTTATTGTTGTGTTAGTTTTCCAACACTCTCCCCAATGTGACTCAAGGGAATCAAACCTAGGTCAAACAATTGATACCACATTAACGTTTTCCAATACACCAAAACCCATAAGCATTATTAAAATTCCAAACCCCTACCATTGCCTTGATAGGGAATTTAATCCCTTGTTTGGATGATGGAAACTTGTCCATGCAATTGATTCCAATATGTGTGATGGATATTCCAACATTTTGATCATAATTTGTTGTTCTTAATTGTTTTAATAGTGTGTTTACACGCCACCTATAATTTCTAGCTTACTTACTCTTCTATTTCTTTCTTTACATTTCCTTTTGTGTTCCATGTTTGGGATTAATCCCCAATAATAGTTTCCTTTATAAATTATACCCAAGCATATAGTGCTAAGTACTATATGGAAGGTAGAACTTACCCATCCTTCTCATATATCATAAAATACTCATATATTTTTAGATACTCCACATTTACTACTAGATAAATACACATGTATGGGGATCAAATAAAGTTATAGGCATTATCTTCCACATTTTCAAATATCTCAAAAGGTCCCACAAAGGCTTGATATTCCTTACAAGACCCTATAGCCTTTTTCTTGTATTCACGATAATCATACTCTATCTCCCACTATCAATGACCCCTTTATCATGTGTTTATCATGCATGGCCTTATATTCTTATTGTGGACTTTTTAACATCACATGTACTTGGAAATCAATATACTTAATCTTCTCAACAATTTTTTCTAGACTTAAAGTATCTACCCATATCCTCCCACAATCCATGCTATCCATATACAATATCCAATGGTTGAGGTGGAAAATACCAAAGGTAGGTTTTAAAAGGCAATGTGTCAATAGATGTGTGGAATATTATACTATAATAATGTTATATATCGATCAAATTTTCATCCCAAATATTGGGATTCTTTTGATTATAACCCATCAAATGATGCACCAAGTCTTCTTTAATACTTCCATTTTCCTATCTATCTATGGATGGAATGTTGTATGCCTCTTCAACTTTGAATTCATATTCCCGAGAAGATAGTACAAAATTCCTTGAGAAATATAATACTCTTAATTGAAATCATGCTCATTGGCATCTCAAATTGCACCCAAGGCTATTAAAAGAGAAATTTTGCTACTTCTTTCCCTTTTATGGCCTTTTATAACTCATGGGAATGCACATATAGCTAAATTTTTCAACTACCACAAATATGAAGTCATGTCCTTTCTTAATTATTAGTAAACCTCCCACAAAATCCATGGAAATACTTTCCCAAGGATGATTTCGTACATGAAAGGAATGGTATAGACCCTTCTTCTTATTACCAGGCTTGTTTGTAGAGTAATATATCAATTCTTTAATGTGATGAGCTACAAATTCTTGCATTATATGTAGGTACACATACCTCTATAAGTTGACAATTTTCTTACCGCAAACACAAAGCCTATTTCCTTTCAACCTTAGAGATATGATTCTATTAGATGAACTATAATTTCTCACCTTTATGATCACAAAGGTTGTCAAACTTGTCTAATAAACCATTCTTGAAATTATATTCGATATTTCTATCACCATCCTCTAGAATAATTTGGCCCTAGAGCTACTAAAATACCTCCTATAATCCCCCATATTCTATATATTTCTCTTCACGTGCATAAAATGTGAAATGATCCATATTCATTAGAATTTCTAAATCTATAATTTTGGATGTGAGTGGCCTTGAAATATTATCTCCTAGGCTACTTATGCTTTTTTTATTGTACTTGGTGACTAGATAAAACTATTGTAAGAAACCCATGTACTTGTAATGTTTGGCTTTTTGTAGCTTTCTCTCGGCCTACACGTACTATAGCAGTTATTGATCTATGTGGATAATGGTATTATTTTTGAATAGATAATGTTTCCATCTTTTTTAAATTGTAGTAAAGCATAGAGAGCATTGTCACTGGTAAGGTATGAGAACCTCTCCATGAAATACTTCATAATGATAGAACATTTTCCTTGTTCCTTAGATCAAGACCACTCCCATGGAATACTCACTTACATCTTCCACGCATTGAAGGGCTTCTGGAAGCTTGGTTACATAAAAATATGTGCTTAACCAAGTTTCCTTTTCATCTTATCAAGAGACTTTTTCTAATCCTTTCATCATTGGAAACTATTTCCAGTTATTCTTATGGTGTAGATTGGTGTAGACATTCCTCAAAATAAATTTATGAACTTCAGTATTGGAATCCTCATAATTGGTGATGCTTGAGGAGCTGTCGAGTTCGTTTTTTTTGTTTTTGGGCGAGGCTTTCCCCTTGCTTGTCTTGAGGGTTATTTCTTTCTTGCCTAATTTCTTGCGATTCAGAGTTTTCTGGAGAGTATTCTTCCTTGATGACAGTGTAATATATAAAGCATTATAGTTATAATTAAATTTTGCATTTAGTATAATCATAATTCAAATTTTAAAATTTTATAAAAATTATTGTATTATAATTATAATAATTATTACTAGTGTTATTTGTTAATTGTAAATTGTTAATTTAGTAATTAATTTTTATTTTTTATTTATAATTAGTAATGATTTATATTAAATATAATTATTGATAAATGTAGTTGATATAGTTGTATGAGATTTTATTAAGCACATTTATTAATGTGATAGTTGTGGTATTAGTTTTGATTTTCAGTATATTAGGAAAGAATACTCTTCAAAATATGGTATAATAGTAATCTAATTTTAAAGTAATAAAAATATATAATATAATAATAATTTACATTAATTTAACTTTAAAGTCATACCATTCAAATATATTAATAATCTAATTTAAAATTGCCAAATAAGTAAATTTACATCGAAAACATTTTATAAATGTGTAACCAATTTTTTCTTTAAGCATTTTAATTACCAACATTTATTAGATTATATATTCCATTTTTTAAACCATACACTCTTAGTAGGAAACAAATTATATATATATATATATATATATATATACCCTTTTCAAATAGCATGCCCAAGTGCTCCAATGCATCCAATTTGAAAACTGTTAACGGGACCTCCCATTTCGGAATACCGTTTCATGACACAACACTAGAGCGCACGTGGGTGGTAACCTAGGACCTACAAAATCGGATGACATTGTTTGTCTTCATTTGGAAGACTATGCGTTGAATTATAAACGCTAAAAGTCATGTGCTGATCGGTGCAGTATAACTTAAATATTCTCATTACGATAAGATAGGGTATCAACGAGCCTTTCACGGCAATATACTACCGCGGCATTCAACTGTTCGATTATTGAATATTCTACTCAACCTTATACGCTCACAGCACGTAACATTACAGTCAAAGTCAAGTAAATAACGGGCGGGCAGACGTTAGGATTGAATATCTAGATCTGTAATGTCTTCTAGAAGGACTAAAAGATCTTCGTGTTATTAGTTTTCCTATCGAAGTCTTCCAGTCGTAAGCTGCTGATTGTTTGAAGGTTCAACCCAGAAGACTGTTCAATGGTTGCTCGAAGAGAGCCTATAAAAAAATTCAATTTACCAACGCAATTTTCAAGAAGAAATTGCTCGGCACAAACTTTTGATGCTCTTTCTTTTTTATGTTTCAAGCTTAAAATGTCCAGCAAAAGTCTTTTACGCGTTTAAAAGCTGGATGCCATATCCGTTTATGTGAAGGTTCTCAGCCTTCCGCGTCGTAGAGCTTTTGGAATCTAGATTGGTATCCGACATACTGTAAATTAGGGTTTTGTTCTTAATTTTGTTCATAACTCTGTAAACTGTTGATGACCTTCCTATATTTTCCTAAAGACACAAACTTTTTAGTTGTTTGGTGATGGTTTCTCTATTATAGCTAGGGTTTCCATTTCAGGGAATTATATATTTGAAGAACTTGTAAAACATGGCACTGGAGACGGGAAATGAATGTGTGAATCTCTCGATATCGGTATCTATGCCGCCCTTATTCAGGTGTCCTATATCTTTGGAACTGATGACAGATCCAGTGATCTTATCCACTGGAATAAGCTACGACCGAGTTTCCATCGAAAAATGGTTGGACGATGGAAACATTAATGTATGTCCGGTGACTCTCGAGGTTCTTCGGAACAAGGAGCTCATCCCCAATCACACTCTTTGCAGGCTGATACACGAATGGTGCGCTGCAAACAGTTGCAATGGTCTCCTCAGAATTCCGATGCATGAACCCGTTGACGAGCAGAGAAAAGTGCGCCGAATAATTCGGGATATTGAAGATGGAATTGCAGATAAACTCGAAGCTTTGAAGAACCTGAGAAGTCTAGCAAGGGTCGGCGAGACGAAAAGACAGGTTCTTCAGTCCGAGGGAGCTTTGCCTGTTCTTATCCACGTTTTGGATTCAGAGGCCTCAATGAATTCTGAAATGGGTGCGGATCGTGAGGCTGTGGAAGAAGCAATCGGTGCAATTTCACTGTTCTCTGTGGATGTTATTTGTAACAGGGGAAATTTCATGAGACCCCCTGTGCTGGCTGCCCTGGAAAGGGTGTTGGCGAAGTGTAGTGTGGAGGCCAGAATGAACGCAGCATCTATTGTCGAAAAAATGTCAAACGATAGAAATGCTGCCAGAGAAATTGGTACGAAAGAACGAATCATAGAGGGACTGCTGAAGCTGTTTGACGAAAATCTATATCCTTTGGCCATCAAGGCTGGCCTGAAGGCACTATTGCCTTTGTGTACCGTGACTAAAAATAGAGCGAAGATCGCCAAAGAAGGTGTTATTCCTCGCTTGATTGAGCTTCTTCGTGGTGCAGACACAGACATGGCTGAGCAATCGCTAGCGATTTTGGAGGCACTCTCCACCATTTCAGAAGGCCGGTGTGCAATACTGGGCCATGCCTTAGCGGTACCGACTATTGTTAGAAGCGTGCTGTCGGTTTCCGATGCTGGAACTTACTATGCAGTTGGGATTCTATTGAAAGTCTGCTTGAACTCAGGAGAAGAGCTGCTCACAGAATTTCTCCAGATGGGCATCCTTGAGAGACTGCTTTTTCTGTTGCAGATGGGCTGCTCACCAAGGACGAAGCAGAAAGTAAACGAGCTCCTTAGGCTCCTTTCTCCCCCGCTCCAGGATAATTCATGCAATGATTCTTATAGTCTCGAACTATAATTAATGTTCGAATTACATATTATCTTAGGATAATTAATTTCTTAAAACAATATAGCTTCAGAGTTGTTTCAAGCGCTATTGATATCAAATATAATTAAAAATATATATAAAATAAAACTGCATACTCTATCTCTCGGCTAATATTGTTTTAGCACTTGAGCTCACATTGGTGCCAATCTCTAGCATAGTCAATATGTAACCCATTTATGTACTCTGCCCTATAGATATTATCAATAGTAGTTTGTTTCTCTGGCTGAACATCGGTATTATAAATATGTAAGATTTCTTTTCATGATACCATATAGACATTACGAGTTATAAATGCTTGAAATCTTAATGTGATAGAAAATGAAAAATACTTTGTTGCTATATAGTTAATCCCAAAATTAGATTAAAAATCTTAGAAAAGAAAATTTAAGAAAATTATTTATTTATTATTAAAATTTAATTAATAATATATTAAAATAGAGATAATTGATTTTTATATTAAAATTTATTAAATTAATTTGTGCTCAAGATTTTTCTTTTTTAATTGTTTTTTATATTTATAGAAAAGCATTTCAAGATTATCATAATTTTAATGTCTTCAAAATATAAGTTTGATATTGTGATACATTTAGAAATTATGACATAAGTTAGATATATATATGAGTATTTTAAAAAAATGCTTTTAACTTTCAGTTTTTTTAGTGTTGTGAAGATGATATATTTATTTATTCCATGGTATTTCGAAAGTTCAATATAAATTTTAGCAATGCTCAAGTGTTTTTAGTTGCAATAATAAAATCAAATAAATGTTTGTCAAATTTTATGGAGAGATTTATGAAATAACAAATATTTGAATCACCGAGTATCAAGGACACATACACTTTGGATCATTGTCAATGAGTGTTGGACCAAGGTTAAATTGATTTATATTCATAACCAAATTAAATAGATTCATTAAATAAATTAATTAATAATAACTCTAATATTAGAAAAACCAATAATAATACTAAGTCATTGAATGGGATTTGATTGAAAATATTAATATTATTATTATTATAAAAGATGAGGTGAGAAAGAAATTAAATAATAATAAGCCAATGTTATTCATTAATATTATTTATTAAAGTTAATAGAACTAAAAAAGTAGATGTGTTAAATTTAAATCTACTAGAAATATAAAGATAACACATTAACAATATTTTATTTTATTATTTTTCTATGTGGGTCATGGAGATTGGTGACCAATATGTCTATGGAATATTTAAAGATATGTCTAAAAGGATCTGTAACATCTCTCAAATTATTATTATTATTATTATTATTATTCACATACAACTTCATTTGTAAGTTGTCTATTAAAGAGAGTGTGCTACTCTACTAGTCACAATTTTCTTCTCTTATATAACTTATACATTTTTAATGTAATTTTTTGGATATTTGTTATATGTGCGTTTAATGGTGTCCCACATTTCGAGTGGTCTAACCACCCATGATAACCAATCCAAGTAAAAACATCTTTTTCACTTACATTTCTGTGTGCAGGTTTATGGTGTCCTATGTTCCCGAGTGGTATCACCACCTATTATCAAGGACACAAGAAACCTAAAACACCATTAAATATGCACACAACACATATCCAAAAACTTACATCAACATGTTTATGGGTTGTGGAAATATACACACACAAATAACTTACACATTTCAATTCCCTAAAATATTCTTATTAGGATTTGATGCTTAAACTTAAAATTAATTTTCCAACCCTTAAAAAGATCAATGGGCGTAAATATATGCTAGGATGGAACTATAGATACACACAAATAACTTACACTTTTCACTTCCCTGAAATATTCTAATTAGGATTTGATGTTTAAACTTGAAATTAATTTTCCAACCGTTAAAGAGATCGATGGGGTAAATCTTTACTAGGATGGAACTATAGATGCCTTTCCCACCCTTATAAGAAGTTAATATTTTCTATAGAGTTAATTGTTGTTATTTACAATTCTTTCTACCTGTACATTATTAGATTTGGCAGTCCATGTTATTTGTCTAGTCACTTAGTGACTCATCAACCCAAGTCAATGTGATTAATTTGCTGAATCGAGTGAGAAATTCTTATTATATTTATGTCGGCATCCCACACATGTTCAGTCTTGTCCTAGGTCAATTCCAACAAGAGTATTTTTTTTACGCGGGGTCTACTTAGTTACGTTTGTCAACATTTGTCATGACCCTTAATAAGGTGAATACATTTCCACTTTGGTTCGTGCTGTGTCATTCACAACTAGTTTCTCAATAAATGAATGGTGGGGATCACATCCTCTGGCATTAAGTATCGATCTTCATCCACCACTCTATTCACATGCTTAGATACTTTCAGGACCATTGGATTTATTAGTCAACGATGATCACCGTCGTTTCCTAAAGACATCGATGCCTATGGATTTAATAGCTTATGTTTGTGTCAAATTAGCCAAATCCGATCCAAGGGCCGACAAAGTGAAACATTAGACGTGGATGGTCGATTTTGATTCATTAGCAAACACATTCCAAGAATAGGGTTAAGACATAAATACTTGATACATGGATGGAATATTTTCATTCCTTAGTGGGAACATCCCAAGACGAGGGTTCACACGCTCCTGGTGTTATGGCTCTAGAGTTTTCATTTTTGTTGTTATATTCTCATTTATTATTCCTTTTGAATGGTGTATTTTTCCTTTTCTCTATTACGATTGTACATTGTGATATTTTCCTATTCAACCCCCTTCTCGAATCTCAAAACTGTGCATTTTTCCTTTTCTCTATTACTGTTGTATGTGATATTTTCCTATTCCATCCCCTTCTCACATTTCAAAACTCTGAGCCTCGATAATAGATATTACCAATGTTCATTTTTTTTTAACATGAAATGCATCTTTGTCTTGATAGTATTTACTTGCACATTGTGGAATTTTTAAAGGGATTGGATGACATTACACGTACTTATTATCATTCGTTCTTTTATTATCTAGTTTTTTATTTTATTTTTGAATTTCTTCACACTAATTACTTTCGGTTGTGGTTTGCGCAGAAAAAGTATCATTTAAATGTAAGAATCTGATATTACTAAGCCATGGCCCGAGGAAGGAAGGTAAGTAGTCCTACGGAACCGCTTCCTGAACACTTTCACAACATGCAGTGACCCTAGACATGATGATGATAGGATGACCACTTCCTTCTCCTACTTAGTTTGCATTCATCTTCTTGAACGACTTATGTTCACCCTTTTTGTATATAGCTTCTTTTTCATATGTCACTAGTTTATATGGCTATCATACGTTTGTCAAACATTTTTGTGTGTAAATGTAATACCCAAGAGAGGATTAACACCCTAGGACCCATCTCTTCATACATGTAAATTTATTCGTCCTTTCTCCTAAGGTAATGAAAATACATTATTCAATATAGCAAATTTCTATAGCTTTTTGAAACTTTTGGGCTTTATTTAGTATTAGGTCCTTCTATGAACCTTTCAACAATGGATAAGTTAAGGATATATTTCAACAATCCCATGATTTTTCCATGATATAAAGTTAATCCTATTTATAGTAATTTAAATGTGCAAAGTTCCTGATGTGAAACATAAGCTTGTTTATTGTTGTATACATCCTTGAATTTGAGCTTTTATTTGGGTTTGGTCATCCAAATATCAATAATAACTATTGTAGTAGGATTAATTTTACGGAAACCCTTATCATACCCTTCACATTACACACATCATTCTAGTTCCTTTGTTGCTAAATTTTTGGGTATGTATAAAAATATATTTCTTAGGGTGAACAAATACATAGGAAGATTTATCATTTGTGTCTCCTTTTCTTATTAATTGTTATGACATACCTCATAGGGTAGTCTTTCTTTCCTGAAAATCTCACACTTTGAAGTTAGAATTTCCCCTCAATAGGTGTGCTGAGAGATTTATTTTGATGCCTAGAATTTGTGTAGTCTAAATCTATTCTTATAGGTGGTAGTGTGAGTTTCATGATGGTATTTATCTCTATTCTTACATGTTATCATCATTAGTTTCCTTCTTGTACTTATTTTTTAATATTTGGCAGATCGCAATTTATAATAATATCTTATAGTGCGTTTAGGCTTTAATATCTATTGTTTTTCAATAAGCTTGTCGTTCATCTCTATAATTTAATTTAATACATCACAATTTCATCAAGTCTACGATACTGTGTAATTTTTCCTTTTGCAATGTTAAGGAAATAATATTTGGGTCAGGTTTAGTCTTTCTTGATAGGTAATTAAGGAAGATTAGAAATTACAAAATTTCAAGAAAATTTCCTTTGTACTATATGTTTATTTCCTTGATGTGCAAAAAGTAAACCTTTGTCTCAACAATACGCACTTTATTTAATCCTTCACGTCAAACCATTCAAATGTCCATCATTCTAATGAAACACATAATTACCAAACATATAGTAGGTTATATGGATTTATCACTTTTTCATATATTTTTAACTCTAGAAACTTGTAAGCAATCAATTTTATATTCAATTCCTTGATAAGATAATATCATTATCTGAAAACAGTTTTAGAATTATTCTAATATATTAACAGTAAAGCTTACGACATTTTATTTTTATCGAAGTATTCAAAATGACAATAACATTCTCGGGATCCTAATTTAATGAATTAGTAAACTATCTACAATATGCTACACATAACATCAATAGTAAGTAAGCATGTCAATTAATGTCACTAGTACAAAAAACACAATAAGGATTGGATGAAACTGTAACTAGATGGGGAAATACATATTGATGAGTGATGTTCAACCCATTTATAGTTGACTGATGAGCCAAATAGCTCGACCAAGAAACCCCCAATACTAGTTTGTGATTATATTTTCACTTTCAAATAGTATATAGTGAAATTCATAAATACAATCTTAGCCTAACACATCCACTTGTGTTCTCACAACTCAGGACTACTTCCTCTTCCTCAGGTATTTATAGAATGAAACCCCTTCCAGCCTCATAGCATGCAGAAAACCTCCCTCTAATATTTTTTATTTCCTAGGAATTTCTCCACCATCAGGCCATATCCCCTATGTGTTAGGTGGCCCCTTAAAATCTGTTGTTTTTCGCCTAGCTGAATTTCCTTTTATTGAAATGTAGTTCTTGGACTTTCCGTTTGTATTTCATAACTTGGATTAATAAAGCGAAATCATCTTCTATAAAATCATAATCTATAATCATTCACATCACTCATCAACCTATATATTGTTATTGATTATTACTAAAATAAAAGTATCTGCAATATTTATTACAATGTTTTCCACATGTTCAGATGGCTGAATTTCAAATAATAGTTCACAGTATTTTTTAATATTAAAAATTTGGGGCATTACATTTCTTCCCCTCTAATATTGAACACCATTCTCAGTCTCCACTTGAAATTCTTGATCATATAATATATATGGATATGCTTCCCTAAAGGAATTCTCCATATTTGAGGTAGCCTCCTGAGGATTGTAGTGCTTTGAGTACATCACTTTAACTTATGCAATGACTTGATTTTAGAGTTTGGTCTCCCTTAAATCAAGAATGGGCGGGGGCTCTGCCGGGAAATCTCCCTTAGGATCCACCTATACAAAATTCGAATAAACAACATGAGACATATCATGCACATATATTTGTAAAAGAGAAACATAAAAATCATTGTCTACTCTAATGTTTTCCAGCAATGTCAACTGTGAGGCAACTTGTAAGGCCTAAAAATAATTTTTAATTTATATTAGCATATATAATTCAAAATAAAGTTCAAAACATACCAATTTAAACATCTACACATACCTACTTTTCTCCCAACTGATTTTCATCCTCCGACGATGTCGATCTGTGGTTGAATCCAAGTGTTATTCCCCTTCTTTGAAATTGACCACTTTATCGCAACCCATCTCAGAGTATCGTCTCCATCTCTTAGACTGTGAAGACTTAGACAAAGATGTCTTCTAACCCCATTCCAAAAACTTCAAGAATAAAGCCTAATTTTGTTAGATCTATTGCCAAATCTTAAGCCCCAACACTCATCACTCATTTTTTTCTCCAATTGATAGAGCTTCTCCCTCGATATTCTCAATTCCCCCCTGGCCACATTTTCATGTTCCGAAAATAACGCCCTTATTATCCAATTAGATTTCTTTATAAAGGGAATATTTCTTACTACTGAAGAAGCGCCACCTCGACCTTATCCACAAAAAAATTATATAGTCATATTTTCAAATCAAACATTTTTATTAGATGAAATATTATTTATGGTTTAAGTCGGTTACTGATCCGAATTTATGAAGGAACGCAATAAAATACAGAAATAGACATAAGCATAGAGATGCAAAGGAAATAATACATCATTTCATTAATATCAAATAACAAAAATAAGCTTATACACATAATGGAAATAAACTAGATAGGGCGCTGGTAGCTTATCTCTGAGAAGAGATGCGGCAACTACATGCCTCTGAACTGTGCTACAATGAGGCCCAAAGGCCTATTTATTATTAAGAAAAAAAATAAAACCATAAACATCTAAAAACCTAACCCTAGGAGATGAAGCGCCAAAACTATGGGCCCCGTTTGGGTAAATTGGTTTTTCAACATCCTGGGGACATAACTTTGGCATACGGTCTTCGTTTGCCGTGCACCATACCTCGTTAGAAAGATATATCTGAGGACTAAAAATTTTGATGTGAGCAACATCGATCCATGGAACCATGTTATGTCCATGGATGCATGTTTCTCCCGATTTTCCCAAAAAAATGTCATTTAGGGCCTCAAAATGGCTCCGGAAGTTCAGGACCTGAAAAACTACTAAAAATAGTAAGTTGTGCTGAAACTGAAAAATTGAAAGACCTGATGGTGGGGGTTCAAATGGAATAGGTGGGTGGCCACCAATATCCACCTGGATCATTAGGGCCTCCAAATGTCTCTGGAAGTTCAGGACCCGAAAACCTGCTAAAAATATAAAGTTGTGTTGAAAGTGAAAAACTGAAAGAACTGATGGTGCGGGTCCAAATGGAATAGGTGGGTGGCCACCAGTATCCACCTGGATCATTCCTCCCCCCTTAGGGAGAAATATTCCCCATTGCGTTAATTTCCTCTATGAGAGGAAAATTCTGTTGAACTTGGTATTGGATTTGTCGAGGATGTCGTGGACCTACTGGCGGATGTGCTGGATGTGTTCAATAAATTTGGTTGCCTCAGATAGTACAAGTGTGGATTTTATCTGTGTAAACGCAGGAGGTATCTAAATATTATGCATTGGTGTGCCGGGGGTCAAATCGATGGAGTGCTTGTCCTAACAGTGTAGAGGAACCTCTGTAGGTGATGAGAAAATGTCCTTATTTGGATTTGTGTCATTTTTCTGAGTTTCCCTACTTTGGCCTTGCCCCTTGTTCTGCGGTTCGGGGGTGCCCTTCCCTGGCTTCAGATTCGTGGATCCAAAGTCTTGCTTCTTCTGCTTAAATTTTTTATTGATCTTGTCTGCATAGCGATATGTTGTGTCGAGCGAGGTGATGTCGAGGAACTCCATTTCCTCCTGAATGTGTCTGTGCAGAGAGCTGCGGTACTTGAGCACCAAATGTCTCTTTGAATCTTTAATACCCAACTTTGTGCGCAGGGTATGGAACAAATTCGTTAGTTCATGCACATCTCGATCCCTTTGCTGCCGCAACATGGTCCATTGGATGTACTCGTCATCATAGCTCCCCACGGGGTAATATTGTTTCTTGATGCCGTCTCCGAGCGAATTCCAAGTGGGTGCGGTCGAGAAAAGAGAGGGCTCCCTCTCGTCCTTTTGCTCACAGTAGGTATCCCACTAGCCTTTGACATGGGGGTGGCTTTGAGGAGTGAAAAAATAATATTTTCTCGGTCAGAGAAATTATGGACCGAGAGATACCCTTCCAACAAATTCAACCATCTATCTACAATGTATGCATCTATTTGACCTTCAAGTATAGGAATGTCAAGGTTTACCTATACCTTGTTCGATGTGGATGCGCTGGAGGTGGCCATCCATTGAAGGATCTGAGCAAAGTTATCCATCATCGTGTTCCTTTGTTTCTCGAGGGCCTTCTCGAGAAATATTTTGGTAGGATCTCCTACTCCCCCATATTTCTTTTCTTCCACCATGGGGAGTCGTCGGGGTTTGCGAGGCTGGTCTTGTAGGGGTTCAACCAGATTGAGCCCTAACTCCTTATACCCTAACCTCGTTGGGGACATGCAAAGAAAAACAGAGAAAGAGCAGACCGCTCTTATACCACTAATCCAGATTTATGCAGTAATGCGATAAAAAAAAATATATACATAAACATAGACATTCATCAAAAATAATACTTCATTTCATTAATATCAAATAACAAAAATATGTTTACATACATAATGGAAATAAACTAGCTAAGGCATTGGTAACTTATCTCTGAGAAGAGATGTGGCAGCTACAGGCCTCTGAACTATGTCACAATGAGGCCCGAAGGCATTATTATTGTTTAGAAACAATATAAAACCATAAAAATCCAAAAGCCTAACCCTAGTAGATGAAGCGCCAAAACTATGGGCCCTGTTTGGGTATATTGGTGTTTCAACTTCCCGGGGACGTAACTTTGGCATACGATCTTTGTTTGACGTGCACCATACCTCGTTAGAAAGATCTATCAGAGTATAAATTTTTCTTTGAGAAAAATCATTCCATGGATCATTTTTGCTCCCTATTTTCCCAAAAAAACATTTTTTAGGGCCTCAAAACGACTCTGGAATTTCAGGACCAGAAAAACTGCTAAAAATAGTAATTTTTGCCGAAACTGAAAAAATGAAAGAACCAATGGTGGGGGTTAAAATGGAATGGGTGGGTGGCAACCAATATCCACTTGGATCATTAGGGCCTCCAAACGACTATGGAAGTTCAGGACTCAAAAACCTGCTAAAAATAATAAGATGTGCTCAAAGTGAAAAACTGAAAAAACTAATGGTGCGGGTCCAAATGGAATAGGTGGGTGGCCACCAATATCCACCCAGATTAGTTACTCATCCTTTGAAATAGAATATATTATTTATTAGATGAGATATTATTTATGGTCTGATTTGGTTACTGGTCCTTTCAAGATCCCTAATGCCTTCTCCAGAATTTTAATTAATGGCTCTTAATCTTGACTAATAATAATAGTTTGTTATTTAATTAAATTTTATTAATGAATATGAAATTAATATATTTTAATATATTATTTGATAATTAGGAATTAATTAATAATTCTAACAATTAATTCATTTATTGTACCCTTAGATATTTTTATATAATCAAACTAGTATGTATACGAGTGCAATGCATGCATATTTATCATACCAGTGCCTCGTATGCATGCTAATAATTGTATTCTATTAGTAATTCAAGATGGGTCATTACATACACCCCTCCTTTAGAAAAATTCATCATGAAGTTAGTGTTTATATGGTATATTAGTAATTATCTTAGTGATTGATATAATTATTTATGGATTGTGTTCTTTGATTATATTCTCATGTATAATTGATCTGAAAAGACTCTATTAGTTTTGATGTGCTAAGTGTCTTTTCAGTTTATAAACATGTGCATAAGTGGTTCATTCATTTGAATAAGGATTCAGTATTTTATCCATGAATTGTAGATGATTTTTAGTGAATTAGAAGCATTAAAAAAGCTTAAATAACACTGAAAAATAGTGTAAAAATGAGAAATAAGTCACCACATGAAATTTAAGTAGAAACCATGATGAAGCAGTTCACCCCTCCTGGGCTACATCTGTTGGTCTAGCTCCCAATGGCATGTCCATCTTTCATTATGCTCAAATTTTTTCTATTACATGTAGTTGCAGTGCTCTAATGGTTTTTTTCTACACCAATGGTTCCAGAATGCTCCAATTAGTCATAAATGACTCTTCATTCACTCAGAATGCTCAAAAATTGGGCCTCCTACACTTTTGCCCAGTTTCACCTAGAAAAGCTCCACTAAAAGTGGATAACTCCACTTAACTGGAGATAAAATAGCAGTTATACTACTTTAGGAGTGCCACTAAACCTCCGCCAAATCTAACCATTACAATAATTATTACGGTTTGGGTGGCCACATGCCAACCCCAAACCAGCGGTTACAACTGTCGGCGGAACCCATCGCGCAAACTGTGGTTGAATTGTTTGACTCGTGGTCCAGCTGTCGGGTTATGTATTGACCCCGCCAATGGAGGTTTCGTTTATGTTACCATGTGACAACATACGAGACCGCTTGGAGTTAGCTCGTAGACTGCGTGGAGGTTGTGTTTTATGTTTGTTATGTGACCATATATGTCGGAACCATTGGCGGGTTAGGATTGCCGGTGGTTCCAACCCCTAAATGCATTTTCAACAAACAATAAATTAAACCTGCGACCTTCAAGGTTAATTCATAATGTGTAGTGCAGAGGGTAAGGCGTGCTTGTGTTGGGCAGGAGGTATGGCGGTTGATTCTTATGGCCTCTAACAAAATTTTACCACACCACTTCAGGGATACGTGGCAGCCTCAGGGCCAGCCACGTGGCACCCTTTAATTGGTCCTCCAAAATTCTATACCAAATGAAAAATTGACAGTTGTCATTCACTGATTGGTTTTGAGGAAGAAATATTCCTCAGAATATTCCCCTTTGCTGACTGTGCCTCCCAGTCAAACTTTGTCAAACTTTCTCAAATTTACCTGTTTTTCATTTTGATCAGAATACGATATCTCCCTCAAACAACATCGGATTTTCGAAGAATTCATGGTACCAGAATCAAGAAGATGAGATCTACGCAACCATCCTGGTTTAAACCCAATAATGTAACTTTGAACTTTGAGCAAAATTTATGAACTCCTGATCATTCCTCCCCATTGGGAAGCTTTTGGATGCCAAAAGACTTGATTATCTGTTCAGTAGATGAGGGTACAACTCCCTCACCTTTCAAACCTCCATCCATTTTTCCTTGCTTGGTTTAGTGCCTTTGAGCCCAACTCGAAGGTAGTCAACACTTATCCCCTTGGATGCTCTTGTCCTCCTGACAAGAATGGTATATTCTTTGAGCTCATCTAGAAATTATGGCGAGAAATCTTCAGTGGAAGGTAGCTGAACATCACTTCCTTGATCATCAATCAAAGGGGGCTCATACAAGTGTAAATTTTCAACATTAACAACTGAATACATATGCATATAATAAGGCAAGTCAAGTTGGAATGCATTATTACCAACTTGTTTTATGATCTTGAAAGGACCATAGTGAGCCTTTTACCTTCCCCTTGCATCCTTTCTTTGCTAATGTGCAACCATACCTCATCTCCCTGTTGAAGCTTGTGATCAACTTGATGTTTGTCATGCCTCTCTTTGTATTTTCTTTGAATTTTCTCAAACTATTCTTGAACTTGTTGATGTATAATTTGAATTTTCTCAATGAACTTTCGAGCCTTATCACTGTCACTATGGCCATCAATTACAACATCCTTCCCAAAGATGAAGTCTAATGGCAATTTTTGAAAATACCCAAAGCATACTTCAAAAGGTGATGTTTGTGTAGAGAGTGCTTTGCCCAGTTGTAAGCATGTTGAATGTAATGCAGTTGTTCATCCCACAAATTAGGATGTTTTCTAAAATATCCTCTCAATAGATGCATAGTGGTTTTTTTCACCATCGCGGTTTGTCCATCAATTTGTGGATGAAAAGTAGTACTCTTTTTCAACTTTGTGTCCATCATTCTCCATAGATTTGACCAAAAATTCCCAATGAACCTAGAATCCCTGTCACTAACAATAGAAGTTGGCAATCCAAAATGAAACCAAACATGTTGAAAATAAATTTTAGCATTTAGTTGAACATTAATGGTTTTCTTACATGGCATAAGTATACACATTTTACTAAATCTATCCACAACTACATAAAGATAATCATGTTTTTTTCTTGACATATGTAGACCTCCAACAAAGTCCATGGAGACACTCTCCCATGGCCTTGATGGTACCGGTAGTCGCTTGTACAACCCAATCTTCCTATTACTAGGCTTACTTTTTGTACACATATAACAACCTCTTATAAAACGTGACACACTATCTACCATGTGAGGCCAATAGCAATAACTCTGTAGATGCGCCATTGTTTTTCTTACCCCAAAGTGTCCAGCAATAAGAGATGAATGAGCTTCTATCATGACATATAACCTCTATCCTTGTGGAATACATAGCTTTCCCAAGTGAAACAACAAATTGTTATGTATGTGATAATATTTTTCTTCACCTTGATTCCCTTCACTCAAACTAGCATACACATCTTGAAAATCAATGTCATGTGCATATTGTTCAATGTAACTCTCATGTACAACAGAATCATTTTTTAGTAAAGTATATGCACTAATGATTGGTCTTGAAATCATATCAACAACTTTATTGAAAATACCTTTCTTGTACCTTATAAAAAAGTGAAACTGTTGAAGAAATCCCATCCACCTAAAATGTCTTGATTGCTGCAATTTTATTTGTGACTGAAAGTACTATAATGGTTGGTGATTGGTATGTACAATAGTCTCTTTACCCATCAAGTAGTGTTTCCACTTCTTGGCACTTTGTATCAACGCATATAGTTCTTTTTCATATGTAGTATGATTAGTTACAACACCATTAAAAGTTTCATATTGAAATGTGATAGGCTTACCATGCTGCGAAAGTATCGCGCCCATGGCATAATCACCAGCATCGATTTTAATCTTGAATGGCTATCTCAAATTTGGTAATGAAAGAACTGGAGCTGAACTGATCTTTTCTTTTAAAGCTTTGAAAGCTTGATGTTGTTTTCCTCCCCATTGGAAGCCTTTCTTCACACTTGTCACTGCACGCATAGGAGTTTTGATGGAAGAAAAGTTAGCAATAAACTTTCTCCAATATTGAGCTGCACCTAAGAAAATTCTTACCTCGGTTACTGTTTTGGGTGTGGGCCAATTCACAATGGCCTCCACTTTAGAATGAGAAACCCTTAAATCTCCTCCTCCTACAATATGTCCCAAATAGACCAAAGAAGTCTTTCCAAACTCATAGTTTGACATCTTAAGAAACAATTTCTCTTTCTTCAAAATATCAAGCACTCTATTCACATGCAAGACATGATATTCTCTTGTTTTTATGAAAATCAAAATTTCATCTAAATACACAATAACAAAGTCATCAAGGAATGGTCACAAAACACTATCAATAACTCGCATGAAAGTTGTCGGTGCATTACACAAACCAAATGGCATAACTAGCCACTCAAAGGGTCCTTGTTTAGTTTTGAATGCAATTTTCCATATATCAATTTATGCAATTCTTACTCGATGATATCCACTCTGTAAATATAACTTAATGAATAACTTTTCTTCTTTCAGCTGATCAATAAAATCATCTATTCTTGGGAGTGGGTAATGATTTTTCATCGTAATCTTGTTCAAAGCTCGAAAATCTACACACATGTGCCAATTCCCATCTTTCTTTCGTATCAAGACTATGGGTGAACCACATGGCGGGGTGCTTGGACTTATGATTCCTTTATCCAACATATCTTTGATTTTCCTATTTATTTTATCATTCTCCATTATCAACATGTGATACATACCGATGTTTGGAAGAGGAAAATCTTGTTGCAACTAAATCTCATGTTGAATCTCTCTTTTTGGAGGCAATCATGTTGGCTCTTGAAACATATCATGATGCACATTAAACACATCATATAAACCTAATTTCAAATTAGGATCACATCCCTCAATTGATTCATGATTAACATTAGCTTTAGGCTTAATCATAAGAAGAACAAAATTCTTACTTGAATTTACCAACGTCTTTACTAGTCCAACAATTACCATAACAATGTTTGCCTTCTTGCAATGTGCTATAACAATGAACTCCTTGCCATCTTTGAATAAATGATACTTGTTCTCATTGTTGGGTTTTATTAATCACTATTGAATGACTAAAAAATACACATAAATTATCAATCCAGGGATGTCTTTTATTTCAATGACAGTTGCATTGTCTGTGCTGATACACTCAACCAAAAGAAATTCCAATTAAAAGAAATTGTTGCTGAAGTAAATGTTGGAATTAAATCACTCATGCAGAAATAAAATGATCTAAAAGATTGTAATCACACTTCAATTAATCTACTCTAGTGCGCCACACAACACTTATCTAGTTGGTATCTCTAATATGATATGTGTAATAGCATACAAAGTATTGAAATTGAAGCGGATATATTTATAGCTGAAACAACAGCATCAACACCTCTACTGATAAATCAACTGAAATACAAACACATATACCCAACTACCTTAATCACTACAATCCCTGCTAAGAAGGAGGGCCCTTCCTCCCTAGCAGGGAGCATGTAGAGAAAGAACGTAACGGAAACTAAATTGAATAATGCATATAAAAAAAATAACAGGATAATCTATATTAATATGAGAAAAATTACAGAGCCAAGATAATGACGTTCTCCGCTAACCTTTCAACCTCTAGGGCCGAGAACTATATAGCGGTTACATCTCAAAAAATCAAGGGATAGATTATTCATGAGCATCTTATGATTCTCATGCTGATCTAAATAGAATACATTTGGTTATAACGACTTCTTAATAAACGTCTGACTAGAAAATTATAGATTACAATGAAAACCACCCATAGGTTGTTATCCAAAAATACAATGCTAAACGACTTCTACAGCTATCACAATAAAACCACAATTGTAGCATAATAGCTAAAGGATAGGTCAACAACAGGAGTTGAAGAGATCTAGTCAGCGGTACAATTGTATCAGTATTTCTCCAATGAGTTTGTAACAGCAGAGTGTAATAGCAGTTTTTCGGCAGGTCAATAACAACAAAGCGTAACAAAATCCATGTGGAAAGACAACACAAAGACCATAGATCTTCTCCAAACATTCGTCCTCAATTAGTCATAAAAAAAAGGCACGATATATCATAATAATTGATGGAATGGCATAGTAATGAAAATAAGGTGAAACAACACAAGTTAGGATAGAAAGGTAGGAAAAAGAGGCAAAGATATTCCCATTGGATATAGTCATCAAAAAAGATAGGGGAAACAAATGTAGGAAAAGTGTGCAAAACTGGTACCCAATATCTTCCCCAGCTGAAACACTTGCATGTCCTCATGCAACTCATCTATCATGGGAATATCTCGAGTGCAGGTCAGTGAGATCATAAGTGCCAGCTGTATCTTCGTCTGTAGACCTATACCCCTCATTGGCCATCAGCTGTCGTACCCAGGACTCCGACTCATACTTACTCAATTCATAATTATTCTGATAATCCTCAATTTGCAGCTAGAATCAAAAGAAACTTGAATCTCAATCCGAGACACAAATCACTAAGGGATTTTACGATCTGTGCATACGCTAGTACATGTGTAACAGCCACCACAAAATTCTGGAATGAGAATGGGTCCTCCTTTAGTAGCTCAGCACTACTGGCCTCCGTTCGTTTCCAGCACCCATTCAAGGCTCGGATCTTCATCATTGAGAATTGATTGAGGAAAAATTTCACAATCCTTCTTCTATAAGTGGCAGCAAGTTTCTTTATCCCAAGAGTACTCAACATTCTCCGAAATTATCGCCTTAACTCGGCAACCCATCCCAATTCTACCCAAACCCATAATTTCATCTTCTTCTCATTAGAATCCATAGATTTGATGGCCAAATGACACTCAATATTATTCTTCATGAAGGACACAAAAGCTCACAACTGAAGATCCCCCATATAGGAGAATATTTTCACAACCATCTGCATACTCACATGCTCACAAATGATATTGTGTAATAATAACTCACACAACAAGCTTTGCTCATCGAAATCAGAGGCACGGAACACATCTAAAAATGTGCGAGTGGAAGAACATAAATAGGTTCTATCCTCCATAACGGATTTCATCTAGAACAGGAAGTAACGTTCCCATAGAAAAATAGGATAGGATGGGGAAGGCTGCCTGCACCATAGCAAATTGAGGGCGAGATCATGAATTTTTTGCTTGTCTATGGTAAGATCCCGAACTTGCTATTGTAATAGCAGAAATTGTTCCTCCTATTTCTTCAAAGCTTACTTCTTCTTATAATTCTCCCTTCCTTTCTTCAACTCTTCTTTCATCCATATTTCATGTAAGGTGTCTATCTCTCTCCGATATTCTTTTAGCGAAATCATCCCCTCTCGAAGGGAGATTTCTTCCTCTTTCCACTTTTTTAATTCAGAAATTAACAAGATTTTCTTAGAACTCCATCCCGAGATGAAACCCGACATTCTTCTGCATTCAATATCCACATCAATAATGGATGTGACAGCCTCTACTGAATGGGGTTGTTCCACCTCTACTACTGGTTATTGTGTAATAGAAGCTTCCTTGGTGGGTTCTTGTGTGCTAGCCCCTTCGTTTCCACCTAGAGTAGCCTTTGTGTCCATTCTTGTTTCTTATACAATATGAGTGACCTCCAAAGGTTATTTTGTGTCAAATTCTAGGTCAATTATTACAGGATTATCTACTTTAACTGTTGGTTCTTGTGTAACAGCAGTATCCTTAGCAAGTTCTTGTGGAACAACCTCCTGCCATTCTGTTTATGTTTCCATTGGGCTGATGTTTTCTCTACAGACCTTATATCTTGCTTTTGTTAGTTCTTGAAAACATTTCATGCATACAGACACCAGGATTTCCTTCCCCTCAGATAATTTTCACTTCAATTCTTCATTTTACTTTCTTAGATTTTCGAGTTCTAAAAACAGGACATGAGTTTCGTCCTTACCCGATGAGGAGGGTTGCCTTTCTTATTCTAATACTTCTGCTTATGTCTGCTTTCTGGACATAGGCAAAGGTTCTGTAGGTATGCTGACTTTTACCCTTTGTTTTTGCCGTCTATTCCCAATTGGTTCATCAGTAGGTTCTTTCCCAATTCTAACTTTAGCAGGCTGAGTCTGAGTTTCTATTTATGCCTGAATTTCTCCTGAAGTCGCAGTCTGCTTTTCCCCTGCTTGTCCTTGGCCTCTTTCGCTTGAATTATTCCCAAGTTTTTCCTTGCTGGCCTAGGGCATCCAACATGATTAATTTGATGATTCTGTGATTGGTCACACATTCTTTCGAGTGTGTTGTTTTCTTTACTACTACCGCCATATGCTTGATGTTCCCTAACAAGTAGAATTGAAGATTAATCTTTTGTTGGTGTCGAAGCTGATTAAGTAAAGGAAAGTGATAGTTAAAAACTATCATGGATATTCCCTCACAAGTGATATATTTAATTAAACCCAGGGCAACATTTTCCCAAGGCTGAGGAAGCGACAACCTGTCAATTCCCCTCCCTTTCTTCTCTAGTTTTTCTTCTCCTTCTAGGAAGTTTTCTTTCAAGGAGGGGTCTTGATTTTTCTATTAAAACACCTCCATCCCTCTACTGGAAATGTAGTTACCTAGGCACTTACCTCTTTAGTCACCTCAACTTGGAGGCCCCTAACTCGGGTCTAATTGTTGTTCAAATTCTGAGCGAATTCGAATTCCATCGCCTCGTCTGAGCCTTCTAGTTTATGGAAATACTCAATCCATCTGGCATCTCTGAATATATAGTAGGCTTCTATACAATTCTACAAGGCGTCCATAGAATCTGGCTCATGCCTGATCGCTGCTCCACCCATCTTGCTGTTTGTTTCTCAATTCACTTCTTGCTGCTCAGCACCACTTTAATATTACTACACTACTCACTGCTTCTCGACGTCTCTGCTTATCCCAATTGACGAGTTTGCAATGAGGATACAAGGTTTTAGTCGAGGAGGTTGATGGGAGGTGAAAAAATTTACGGATTATCGAATCGTACCTGACATTAATCTTCATAAATGTCTCATTATGGAAAGTAATGGGTTCTAGTACACACGCTCTTTTCCAGCCGGATTTAGTCATCATTGGCATTTTTGTTATTAATTGGGTGCATGTGGATTTGATAGAGGTTTATGACTATGGATTTTTGCAATTATTTCAATACATATCCCCTCCCCTTCCTTAATGGTAACGAATGTCCCCAACGATCATGGGAATATTATTACTTCTCCCAATAATTGCCAAATCATAAATAATAACGTTAACTTTTCAATGACATACCTGAGGTGACGTGGAGGAAGATTTCGAATTAGCGGCGTTCTTCTTGCAGTTCTCGTGTTGTTGCATTTGACTCGCACGATTACTGTTGTTATATGATGAAACATAAGAAACATTGTTTGTGGTTGTCAACTATTACATGTGTAAAAACAAAGACAACCCTTAGATTATTCTTCAAAAAACATAATAATTAGGAGAAATTGGTACAGAAAAGAAAATTAAATGAATACCATCATCCTATAAAATGGATCAGGAAGGGAAGATGATGTTTCGAGGAGAAAAATATGGGTGTAACAGCAGCCACAAGAGTGGTTTTCGGCTGTTACCAACTGTCTAACAGTGCCTCGGAAAGGGGTTTTCACATTTAGATTTATTATTTTTGTTTTCTTTTCTTTTTATTTTGTTATTTATTTATTTATTTATTTTCTTTTCTTTTCTTTTAATTTTTTTTTTAAACAGGTGTAACAACTGCCACAAGGGTGGTTTTCAACTGCTGCACTTATTGGAATTTCAATTTTCAGGCTCCACAAGAGAATGTTCCCTGTTGTCATAACATGAAGATCAAAGTCTGTGACAATGTTCACAAATGATTCCTTTGAAGCGGTTTGATGATATAACCTTAGACTGTGCCCATTAACTAGTAACGGTATCTTAGCATTGTCAATGGTGACCAATTGTACAGTCTGATTGTCAAATACCGTCTCCACTTCGTAAATACCTAGCCATCTGGTGCAGATCTTTCCTTTGAAATATTTGAACCTTGAATCATACAAAAGAGCCCAATATCCTTTCTAGAACTTCTTCTTATTAATAAAACCATCATGCCATCTGGCTCTTTGTTGCTGAATGATCTCCGTCTGTTGAATAGCAGCCAGCCATTTCTCTTCCAACTCATTGAGCTAGTTTAGTCTTTGTGTTTGTGTCGTACTCAAATCCAGGTCGACCTGCAATGTTGTTCTTAATGTATTTATTTCAAACTCTATGGGGAATAGAGGATTCTTACCATACAAAAATTCTTATGGTGAGAAGCCTGTAGTATTCCTCCATGTTGTCCTATAAGCCCACAGTACCTCTAGAAGTTTCTCGGCTGAGTTTCTTGGGTAGCTGGCTATTGTCTTTGTTAAGGTTCCCTCAATGACTTTATTGGTGCTTTCCACTTGACCATCTTCTTGTGGGTGATATGGTGAAGTGATTCTGTGATGAATTCCATACTTTTCAACCAGTTCTTTATCAAATGAGATGTGAATTGAGGCCCCCCATCTGTCACTATCTCCCTCAGTATTTCGAAGCGAACAAAAATATCTTCAAACAGGAAGTCTAAAACATCCTGCTCTGTTTCTCGAGTTAGTGCCTTTTCTTCAACCCATTTTGTGACATAATCGGTGTAGACCAATATGTATGATTTTTGCTGTGATGAAGGATTAATTAGCCCCACAAAGTCTAAGGCCCATTTCTAAAATGGTGTTATCACTATCTGAGGCTGTAATGACATCTCATCTGATTTTAGAGGTTGGCCCATCCTTTGGAAACTATCACATCCTTTCACAAACTTCTTGGCATCCTGGAATATAGTTGGCGAGTAGTACCCTGTTGAGAGTACTTTATGTCCTGCCCTCTTGTCAACGAAGTGTCCTCCACAAGGTTTCTCATGAAAAGCATTTAAGATCTCAAATACCTCATCTTTCTATCACATTGCCTAATCTGAAAATCTAGCCCGGTGTGATAGAGATTGCCTTCTATCCGAGAGTAGGTAGCACTCTATTGTATAATCTTCCTCCTTTCCTTGGAAGACAATTGGTGTGGGAATTTTCCTACAGCAAGGTAATTGGCTATATATGCATACCATGGTGAGTGAGTAGAGATGGAAAAAAGATATTCATCTGGAAAATAATCCTTAGTGGAAGTGCATTCATCACTTATAGTTAATCTAGAAATAAAATAAGAAACTACATTATCTTTTCCGGGTTTATCTAAAATAGTAATATCAAATTCTTGTTACAACAATAACCATCTTGTAACTCTACCATTAGTAATAGGTTTGTTCATCAAAAATCGAATTGCAACATGCTCAGTGTGTACAAATACTTGGTACCAAGTGATGTAGTGTCGGAATTTGTTGATAGCATGCACTATTTCTAGGAATTTCGTCTCAGTAATAGTGTAGTTGAGTTATGTTGGAGTTAAGTTCTTACAGATGTAATAAATGGCGTAAGGTTTCTTCTCCTTCAGTTGTCCCAGAACATCACCCACAACTATGTCAGATGCGTCCATAGCAATATGAAATGGAAATTCCTAGTTTGGTCCTCGTAGAACAGGTGTTGTTGTTACATAGTTTTTCAACTTTAAAAAGGCCTGCTCACGCTTCCATGTCCACACGAATTCTGTATCTTTCATGAGTAATGAAAACAGAGGAGATAAAATCTTTGAAAAGTTCTCTATAAATCTCCTATAGTATCCTACATGTCCCAAAAAACTACATACCTATTTTGGAGACTTAGGGGTCGAGATTTTCGAGATTGCCTCAATTTTTGTAGGATCTACCCTGATTCCATCTGCCGAAATGAAATGTCCTGGCACAATTCCATCGGTCATCATCATGTGGCATTTCTCTGTGCTTAGAGCAACATTAATTTGTTCACAACATTCCAACACTTTTTCCAAGCTAGATAATGCTATCTCAAAGGGATCCTTGTACGGTGTAAAATCATCCATAAATATTTCAAGTTAGTCATTCAAAAGATGAGAAAAAATACCCAATATTGCCCTCTGAAAGGTTTTTGTGCATTATAGAGGCCAAAGGAAAGGACTCTGTATGAAAAAGTACCCCATGGGCAGGTGAAGGTTGTCTTGTCTTGGTCTTCTGGGGCAATCTATATTTTATTACAGCCATTAAACCCATCTAGAAATTAAAAGAATTCTTTTCCAGAAAGAGTATCCAAGACCTGATTAATGAATGGTAAAGGAAAATAGTCCTTTTGAGTGGCCTTGTTAAGCTCTCTATAGTCAACACAGACTCTCCATTTGTTGTTCTTTTTCAGAACTATGACAAGCGAAGACACCCACTGGCTGTCAAAAACGGGGTAGATGAAATAGCATTAAGGAGTTTCTGCAATTCTTCTTTCACTATCTCCTTAAGTGTGTGGTTCATTTGGCGTTGCGATTTTCTAACTGGTTTGTAGTCCTCTTTAAGGTAAATGCGGTCAGTGCATAGGATAGGATTGATTCCTTTCATATCGGTATAGTCCCATGCAAATGCCTTTTTGTATTTCTGTAACAACTGTATCAGAAATTTGTTTTGTTCAGTAGTCAGGTTAGGATTGATGTTTAAATATTTCCCAGGTTTGATTTCAATGGGACTATTGATAGTATGCAGACTTGTTTTGAAATGTTCAATAATTGCATCATCTACCTCATCTTCTTCTCCCAAATCTCTAATGGAGGCAACAGAGAGTGAATTACTAATAAAACCATTAATGGTATCGTCCTCTCTTTCATCCTTAAATTATTTTGATCCAGATCTTAGGGGGAGCCCTCCAAGATCTAAAAATTTGAAATGGATAAACATAATGGAAACAAGCTAGGGCGCTGACAGTGTATCTCTGAGAAGAGATGTGGCATACGCATGCCTCTGAACTGTGTTACATTGAGGCTCGAAGGCCTATTATAGACATAATAGAAATAAGTGAGCTAGGGTACTGGCAGCGTATCCCTAAGAAGAGAGGCGACGGCTACCAACCCTTGAACTATGTTATAGAACTAAAATGATGGGAACGAACGAGCTAGGGCACTGGTAGCACTTATCTCTGAGAAGAGATGTGTTGGCTCCCAGCCCCCTGAAATATGTTACAGTGAGGCTCGAGGGCCTATCTATTGTTTAGAAACAATGTAGAATCCAAAACGTCCAAAAACCTAACCGTGGGAGATGAGGCGCTAAAATTGTGGGCGCCCATTTGGGTAAATTGGTGGTTCAACTTCCAGGGGGCGTAACTTTGGCATCCGATCTCCATTTGAAGCGCTTAGTAGCTTGTTAGAAAGATCTATCCGAGGAGTACAATTTTGGAAAGAGAAAAATCAATCCATGGACCCATGTTGCTCTTCGTTTTTCCAAAAAACGTCGTTTATGGCCTCAAAACGACTCCAGAAGTTCAGGACCCGAACAACTGCTAAAAATATTAATTTTTGTTGCAACTTGAAAACGAAAGAACTGATGGCAGGGGTTCAAATGGAATAGGTGGGTGGCCACCAATATCCACCTGGATCATTAATGCCCCAAAATGGCTTCGGGCATGCAGGAATCGAAAAATTGCTAAAAATAGTCAGCTGTTGGAAGTGAAAAGCTGTAAGAATCAATGTTGCAGGTCCAAATGGAATAGGTGGGCGGCCACTGATATCCACCTGGATCATTCCTCCCTCCTCAGGTAGCAATGGTCTCCATTGCATTAAGTTCCTCCATGGGGGAGGAGAGAGTCCTGTTGAAATTGGTATTGGATTTGTCCAGAGAATGTTGCGAACCTGTTGGTGGACATGCTAGATGTAGATGTGCCCTTGCAGGTGGGCGGATGTTGAAGGATGCGGGAAAAGTTATCCATCATTGTGTTCCTTTGTTTCTCAAGGGCCTCCTCAAGCAATATTTTTATAGGATCTTCTGCTCCCTCGTCTTTCTTTTCTTCCGCCATGGGAGGTCGTCGGGGTTTGCGAGGCTGATCTTGCAAGGGTTCAACCAGATCGAGCCCTAACTCCTTATACCCTGACCGCGTTGGGGACATGCCAAGAAAAACAAAGAAAGAGCAGGACCGGCTCTAATGCAGGTGATCAGTCTTGGGGGAGTCTGATATCTAAAAAGTTGAAATGGATCTGACAAGATTTGCAAAATTAGAATGCCAAAAAAAAAAAAGAGAACATAAAGAAAATAAAACCACAAAGAAACTTGTTTTATTAAAACAGAGAATAACTGTAGAAGCTACATTGTGGTGGACAATCTGTCCTTTTACAAAGTGAGGCTTGTTATTTATAGCCTTTTTTTGAGTTACAATACTATGGGTAGATACCATAGGTGGATACCATGGGTCAATACCATGGGAAGATACCACTTACAATATCATGGGTAAATTCCATGTGTAGATGAATACCATGGGTGGACACATACCATGGGTGAATGAATATCATGGATAGATTTCATTTACAATACCATAGGCGAATAAATACCATGGTTCGATGCCATTTACAATACCATGGGTGGATGGATAACATGGGTGGATGAACACCATGGGTGGATGCCATTTTCCATTCAGATCATTCCTCCCTCCTTAAGAATAAATGGTCCCCATTGAATGATCCGGAGTGGATATCGGTGGCCACCCGCCTATTCCATTTGGACCCACAACATCAATTCTTACGGCTTTTCACTTCCAACCAGCTTTTCACTTCCGGTAGCTTACTATTTTTAGCGAGGTTTTCGAGTCTGCTATGCCGGCCATTTTGGCATTTTAATTATCCGGTGGATATTGGAGCATGCCCACCTATTCCATTTGAACCCCCACCATCGATTCTTTCTATTTTCAAGTTTCGGCCACAACTTACTATTTTTAGTAGTTTTTCGGGTCACGAACACGGGGTGTTTTGAGGCCCTAGCGAGCTTTTTTGGAAAATTGAGAGTGACCAACCTTACCTTGGTTGCACCAAAGGTTATAATACTAGGATATATCGTTCCACAATGAGCTATTGAGCGCATCCAAACAAAGATCGGATGCCAAAGTTGCGTCCCCGGGAAGTTGAACCACCAATTTACCCAAACGGGACCCACAGTTTTGGCGCTTCATCTCCTACGATTAGGGTTTTGGACGTTTCGGATTCTACATTGTTTCTCAACAATAAATAGGCCCTCTAGCCTCATTGTAAGACAGTTCAGGGGGCTGGGAGCCGATACATCTCTTCTCAGGGATAAGCGCTACCAGTGCCCTAGCTCGCTTGTTCTGATCATTTTAGGTTCTATAACACGGTTTAGGGGCTGGTGTCTATCACATATCTTCTTAGGGATATGTTGCCCGTGCCCTATCTCATTTATTTCTATTATGTACGTAATAGGTCTTTGAGCCTCAATGTAACACGATTCGAGGAGGCACATATGCCGGCATTTGCCCGGCGCCTAGCTGCTTCCATTATGTGTATCCATTTCAACTTTTTAGATCTTGGGGGCCTTCCCCCAAGATCCGGATCAGTGGTATCATATTCAGGTTACAAATCCATGGGAATGAGGGTTTGAAACATATTTCATTTTCAATGTTTTGCAGCAATCTTCAACAAACTCCATTAATTTTTTGGGCGGCAAGTTTGCAAATCAGATCTGAAAATTTTGGTGAAATATTTACAAAGAAAAAGACAAGATATAGATTCCTTGCAAAACAATACCCAAATTCAAAAAAAATAATCGTCCGAATTAGAGTTCAAATAAGGGAGATATTGTTGATTCTAAATCAGCAATGTTGTAGAAAATTTTCTGACGACAATTCATGGACGGCGGCTCTCCTATCAATTTTTGCAGTTTTCAGTGCAAAATTTTAGAGAAATGGCTATGGATCTGAGCTCCCCTTGAAAAATCACCCGAAAAAAAATCGGTCGAATCGGAGTCTGGATGTGGGATTTATCGCTGATTTAAAATCAGCTATTTTTCAAAAAATTTGTCACGGTGGGACGAGTTCGTGCGCGAATGCGAGGATTCCAAAGTCTCCGGATAGTGATTTCAAACACATGAGAAGATGCATAATGATCATTCCATTTCCAAAAATGAGCTAAATAAATATTCGGAGGTATATTGATCGAGGTTATGCTCATTTTAAATCTGGAAAGCGACATTCGGAGAGCGGGCTCCCTTTGGAGCGTTACCTTTGGAGACGTGCCCTCCCACCCCGCTTTAGTAGGCACCTACTTCACATTCATCAGTTTCAGCATAGAAGTATTCAGCTTGGGTTATTTGGAGATGTGCCCTCCCACCCCAAGCTATGTAGGCACCTGCTACTTCATAAACAATCATTATCACAGTTATGGGTCAACCGCACAAAATCCTTCTCATCGAAGTCCATTTGCTAGGCCACACACTATTAGTATCACAGTTGGTCACAAGAATTACAGGGTATCTCTATCCTTGGATCTTCATTTGATATGGTTCTGGTTCATCCACAAAGCTACACTTCATCGAAGTCCATTTTCTAGACCGCACACTGTCAATATCATAGTTGGTCACAAGCATTATAGGATATCTCTATCCTCGGATCTTCGTTCATCATGGTTATGGGTTAACTACTCAAAACCCTTCTCCTCGGTGGATATTCATATTCAACAAAGGCTTCTCAGGAGGGAAATTCACGCAATGGGGAGCATTGCTTCTTAAGGAGGAAGGAATGATCCGAATGGAAAATGCCATCCACCCATGGTGTTCATCCACCCATGTTATCATCCACCCATGGAATTTACCCATGGTATTGTAAATGGAATCGACCCATGGTATTTATTCGCCTATGGTATTGTAAGTGAAATCTATCCATGATATTCATTCACCCATGGTATTCATCTACACATGGAATTTACCCATGGTATTGTAAGTGGTATCTACCCATGGTATTAACCCATGGTATTGACCCATGGTATCCACCTATGGTATCTACCCATAGTATTGTAACTCAAAAAAATGCTATAAATAACAAGCCTCACTTTGTAAAAGGACAGATTGTCCACCACAATGTAGCTTCTATAGTTATTCTTTGTTTTAATAAAACAAGTATCTTTGTGGTTTTATTTGCAGTGTGTTCTCTCTTTTTTATGGCATTATAATTTTGCAGATCTTGTTAGATCCATTTCAAATTTTTAGATCTTGGGGACCTCCCCCAAGATCCAGATCATATTGTGCTTTTCCAAGCATGAGAAGAGGTAGGGAAAGATCGTATTCGAGTGCAAATTCGTCCCACCGGGGACTACTCGAATCCAATATGAGGTTTTGCTGCGGGATAAAGATTCGAGTTTTGAGTGGCCTGTCCATTTGAGACCACCATAGTCCTAACTACATCCGACATGTGTCTCACAGTGTCCATACATAGTCTTCCCAAGATGAAAGGATGACCCTCCAATAAGGATGACCCTCCAGGTTGGATTTGGTTTACAAAATGAGAAAATCAACCGGATAATTGTAGGAAGCCACAGTGATAACCACATATTCTATTATTCCCTTAGGCTTGACATGGGACCTATCTGCTAATTCAAGTACTATGGGTGTAGATATAAGTCCATGAATTCCTAGATATATGAAGAGGTCTTTAGTCATGACATTAATAGTTTCCCCTAGATCAATCAAAGTATTGGTTATAGGCTGATTTTCAATATGGACAGTCATTGTAGGGTTCCCTGGGTAATTATATTTAGTCAACAAAAGCTGATCAATCATGAGATTGGACAATTTCCCCATGACATGGATAGTATCAGGGTATTTACGTTTCCTTCCAAGTCTTTTGACACATAGATCCCTCACTATTTTAGCATAGATAGGTACTTCCTTCAGAGATTGTAACAGCGGAATTCGCACATAGAAATTTTTCAATTCCTTGAGGAATTCAGATTCAGGTTGTGAGACCAGCCCAGTTTCAGTTAATAATTGAGGGTATAAACGATTCTGGATGTTAACAGCTGAGTCATCTATCACAGATGCACCAACCTTGCTCGAATTGGCTATTGTAAAAACAACAAATCCTCCCGAGCTGGTTGCTACAGATGTAACAGCGGGTGTTGTATTAGTTGTTACATGTGTAGCAGCTGCCTCAGGATTGCCCATGTCCTTTCTAGGTGACTCACATTCTTCAGTAATAATGGGATTATGCTCAGATATGATGACTTTTCCTGATCGAAGCTGAACCTCGATAAGTCCAATAGGGGTAATAAGATAATTCTGGAGGGTAACTAGAGCATCCATGCTCTGGGATGCCTTATTATTTGGATTGGGGTTAGGTTGCACAGGTAATTGGGGTCGAACAGAAGGTGTAGTATTTTGAATATAAGGCAATTGTAACTGTTTTTGTTGTATTGGTATTGGAGGGGGTAATGGACCTTGGCCATTAATTCTTCAGTTCTGACCCCAAGGACCGGGTTGTGATGGAGGATATTGCATTGGTGGAGGAGATGGCCATTGGTTCCATGGTGAAGGAAATTGTGTTGAGGAAGGAGTAGGATACTACCATGGAGATTTTTGACTATTATTAACATTATTCCAAGGATAAAAAGAGGAAAAATCTGAAGGCATACCTATAGGTCGCATCTGCCATGGTATTTTTGATCTGATGAAATAAGAATATTGAACATCCTCGCTTGATTCTTGAAGTACTGCCTTTATTCTGGGAAAGTCAGGAAATTGATTGATATAATGCGCAAACTCACAGATGTTGCATAGGCTTACACTATTCAGTCCACATTCTCTTTCCAAATGTTTCTTTTTTCATCAGGGACAAAACATTGTTAAGGCTGCTTTAGATTTTTCTTATGCTTTCTTGACTTGTACCATAGTGATCTAGGTAGAGAGAGTGATAAGGAGGTCAGTTTTAAAATCCTCAAATAAGTTCCCGATCTCTGCTCTGGTTACTCCTCCACTCGTGGACTTCTGTATGCAAACTAAAGGATCCCGAACTGAAACTTTCCCTTTGACCAACCCTCTTGAGCTACGCAGGCAAAGCTTCATTATTTCATCAAGCGGTTCTCGCAATATGTCTCCTTTTCCCAATAGGTTTAGATGCTCCAGACAATCATCTCTTATACCTCTTGAAAATATTGGCTTTAGCATTTCCAAGTATAATTTTTTGAGCTTATACCTTTGTAAATTGTAGTGAAATCACTTCATATAGTCTTCCAAGCTTTCCTCCTCCTTTTATGAAATTTTGAAAATATCATCCTTCAAATCCCTAGTTCGACAGTAATCATGATATTTAAAGAGAAAGGCCTCTCTCGTGTCATTCCAAGTTCGAATCGTGCCAACACCCAGTCTCATGAACCATCTTAATGCTGCTCCTTTTAGAGTAGCAGGGAATAATTTCAGCTTCTAGGCATCTGAACTGTAGTCATAATGTCTACACAGCACATCAAATTCGAACAGAAAGGTATCAGGGTCTTCAACAATCATCCCTTGAAAGGATGGTAGGGATGATAAAGGAATATTTTTCATAGGAGCCTCATCCCGTGTTCCTACTATTGGGAATTCAAAAGTAACAGAGCTATCTGTCTCGACATTCTCATCCCCCATGGTTGATTCTTCTTGATGGGATGAACTAAACTCAGAGTGTACCTGGAGATTGAAAAATAAAAGGATTGAGCTGATCCAGGACCAATTGTTTAAAAGCACTACCAGCGTCCAAATGATGATCAATTAAATGTTGTTCCATAGGTACCTAATGCTCCCCACTCGTCTCTCTGTGTCCTTCAATTCTCAGATCCTGATCAATGATTCTCCACAGATGTTTTTAATCTAGAGCCTTGGTACTAGGAGTGGAAATTTTGTTCGAAGGGTGGCGAGGTCCAGACACGGAAGAGACCAATGGTCCAAGATTTGATATGATAGCGGCTTCCTGTGATCCTATCTTCCTATTATCTCTGTATGACGTGGACTATTCCTTTGCTTCCCTTGAGATCAGATCTCCAAGGAATGTCTTTATTCCCAAATCTGCACTCTTCTTTTCCTTCTTACAACCCATATTTCCTGTAATCAGTAGAGTGGGGTGTGTTTGTAGATGTTGATGTTGTCCTACCGACACACATGGGCCCTATGTGTATCAATTCATCCTATAAGTTATTTAGTTTCCACAGCAGTTAGCCCATTCAAGTTCGTTAGAGCGATGTGCAGGTTCTTACCTCTCTTCTTACCACCCAGTGACTGTATAGCTGAAGTTACCCTAAAAGAACACCCAAAAAATTCAACTTCTAAGTGTCCCGACAAGACATTGGTGAGCCTGCTCAAGTTCAGTAGAGCGATGCGCAAGTTATTACCTCTCGTCTTATAGCCTGAAAATTGTGTCATTGTAGACACTCTAAAAAAACAAAATGCTCAGAAATTCACTCTCCTAAGTGTCCCAAAAAGACATTGGTGAGCCCACTCAAGTTCGTTAGAGCGATGCGCACGTTCTTACCTCTTGTCTTACCGCCCGGTATTTGTGTTGTTGGAGACACTCTAAAAGCACATGGAAATTGTACTTCTAATAAAAAAATCTAATTGATTGGATCTTCACTACCATCCCTAGCAACGACGCTAAAATTTTGGGCTATATTAATCACTATTGAATGACTAAACAATACACAAAAATTATCAATCTAGGGATGTCTTTTATTTCAATGACAGTTTCACTATCTGTGCCAATACACTCAACCAGAAGCAATTCCAATTAAAATAAATCGTTGCTGAAGTAAATGCTAGAAGTAAATCACTAATGCAGAAATAAAATGATATACAAGACTGTAATCACACTTCAATTAATCTGCTCTAGCGCGCCACACAACAATTATCCAACTGGTGTCTCTAATATCATATGTGTAACAACATACAAAGTATTGAAATTGAAGCGAATATATTCATAGCAGCAACAACACCTCTAGTGATCCATAAATCGAAATACAAACACATATACCCAACTACCTTAATCACTGCAATCCCTGCTAGGAAGGAGGGCCCTTCCTCCCTAGCTAGGCACAGGTAGAGAAAGAACTTAAAGGAAACTAAATTTAATAATGCATGTAACAACAATAACAGTATAATCTGTATTAATATGAGCAAAATTACAGAGCCAAGATAATGTTGTTCTCCGCTAACCTTTCGACCTCTAGGGCGAAGAACTATATAGTGGTTACATCTCAGAAAATCAAGGGATAGATCATTCATGAGAATATTATGATTCTCATGTTGATCGAAATAGAATACATATGGTTATAACCACTTCTTAATAAAATTCTGACCAGAAAATTATAGATTACAATCAAAACAACCCATGGGCTGTTATCCAACAATACAATGCTAAAATACCTCTACATCTATCGCAATAAAACCATAGCTGTCGCATAGTAGCTAAAGGACAGGTAAGAAACAGGAGTTGACCAAATCCAGTCAATGGTACAACAGTATCAGCAGTTCGTGAGCGGGTCTGTAATAGCAGAGTGTAATAGCAGTTTATCGACAAGTCTGTAACAACAAAGTGTAACAACATCATGGTGTAAAAATCTCGCTGTAAGAGCACACCCTTAAGTGGTCATGTGTACGTTGTGCTCGGGATCTTTGGTGCTACAAATGACGTCGGGAAATACAATACAAAGACCATAGATCTTCTCCAAACATTCATCCTTAATTATTCATAATAAAAAGGCATGATATATCATAATAATTGATGAAATGGTGGAATAATGAAAATAAGGTGAAACAACACAAGTTATGATAGAAAGGTAGGAAAAAGAGGTAAAGATAGTCCCATTGGTTATAGTCATGAGGCAAGATAGGGAAAATAAATGTAGGAAAAGTGTGCAAAACTGGCACCCAACGCTCATGGCGATGGAAAATCTCTTTCCTTTCATACAAGTAATGAATCCTTAATACAATACCAGTGATGTCAAGCAGAACCACATCTAATTCAACCGTGTCAAAATAATTTACAGTTATTGCAAACCGCAATATGCATTTCTTCGAAACTTGCAAATTTGTATCCTTACAAATCCAACCCAATGGATATGGTTTTGGATGTGGTATGGTCTCAAGGTTAAGCTTCTTAACCAAGTCTTCAAATATTAAGTTTTTTTGTGACCCACTATCAAACAATGTGTTAATCTTGGTATGCTTGGATATGACCCTCATATGAAACAATTCCATTCTTTCTTCTTCATTTGGAGTGTTTATGTGACAGTTTGATGTACTGGTACTGGGTTGAGATTCAATATCTTTTCCCTTCATGTTCTTCAATCCCATGGTTGTAATCTTAAATTCATCACCTGAATCAGATCCTAAATCATGTTGAGTTGTAGCATCATTTTTCTGTTTCCCTTTGTTATTGGGTTTCTTTGGCCACAATTTAGGATGTAATTTCCAACAATGAGTTTCATCATGGCCTTCTTTTAAACAATGTTTAGAAACCATTTTTTCTCCCTCTTTCTTAACAAATGAATTCTTTTTGTTTTTACCTTTTGAGGTCTTTTCCTTGGCTTTACCATTAAAATTTTTCTTTCTACCCTCTTTAGAAATTTTCTCCCCTCTACCTTCTAGATGTCTGGCCTGAACACATAATTCATCTAGACTGGTGGGGTTAAACATGAGAATAGTATGTTTTAGGTAACTATGTAGGCCTCCTATGTACTTGAGCAAAGTATCTTGTCTCTACAAATTTACCCCTAATAAGAGAGATCTTCTCCTAAATTCTTGGGTGTATTCTTGCACATTTTGTCCATTTAATTGCCTAAAGTTCTGCCAGTTCATTATGGCTTTTCGCATATGAGCTAATGGATAAAATTTATGTTTTATAGAAGTAATGAAATCTGACCATGGTATAATAATCTTACCATGTTTCTTGATTTCCTCCTTTGTCTTGGCTTCCCACCAAACAAGTGTTGTACCTTCCATTCTCAATGAAGCTAATTGAATTTTGGTAACATCATCTTGAAGGTTCTCGATTCTCAAATAGACCTCCAATTTCCTAATCCAACTATCAAGATTTTCTACATTGACTTCACCATTAAACATTGGCAATTCGAACTTAACATCAAATTTTAAAAAAGGACTTTTACCAGTGTTCTTTGACTTATGTGGTTGATGTACTAAAGTAGAAGTAGAGGATGATGATGATAAGGGTGAGGATGATGGCTCTCCATTACCTCCATTTCCTCCATTTCCCTTCTTTGAATTATCTTCATCATTTCGACCTCCTAAAGATCCTTGTCCTTCCTTGTGAAGGTTAGATCATTCTCCTTCTAGTCTCTCATTCCTTTATTGATAAAGGATTCTAACCATATCAGTCATGTCAAGAAATTATTTCTTGAACAATATTTCTTCCTCCTGGGGATCAACTTCTTCATGTATTTCTCCTTCCTCTTGAGGCATGCTTAATGAAAATTCTACTTCTTTAGGAGGTGAAAAAGGTGGTGGAGATTGTGGAAATCTTGTTCTCCTTTGCTTTGGATATTTTTTATACCCTTCTACTTCCACCAATTTTCCTTCTCCTCTCTTGAGCTTGAGCCTTGTAAACATATAGAACTTGCAAATAGTTAAACAATTCTTTTGCACTAAACAACACCAGAGAATAAACTCTAGCTCTGATACCAATATGATCTAAAAAGACTGTGTTATTTTTCTTGTGCTAAGTGTCTTTTCATTTTATAAACATGTACATAAGTGGTTCATTAGTTTTCATAATGATTGAGTAGTTTATCCGTGAATTGTAGAAGCTTTTTAGTGAACTAGAAGCATTAAACAATCTTAAATAACACTGAACATCAGTGTAAAATAGAGAAATATGTCACCACATGAAACTTACACAACAGGCATGATGAAGCAGTTATGCACATGTTTATAAACTGAAAAGACACTTAGCACATAAAAACTCATACAATCTTTTCAGATCAATAATGAGAGGATACTTAAAATTTGTATTATCAACATTCATTGGTTACAACATTAATAGTCATCCCCTTCCCAAGAAGAGTTCCCAATTTTTCCTAAAATAATCTTATCCATCCTAATATATTCTGACCCCTCCCTATCCATCCATAAAACTGAAAGGGGGAGAGTCAAATACATCAACCAAACTTCCTTAGTAGGAATATTTTTGTCATCACTCCATGTTTAGGGGAGCATGACTCGCACAATCCTAGCATGACTCGATATTTTTTAGAATAAATGGTGGGAAACACCTCCACCTCTCCTAGTTGGACCAACTTGAACACCCTAACATGGAATCTCATTAGGCCTCAACTATTCTTTGATTTTTTTCATCATGCAGTTGCTTTTGATAACAATAGCATATGCAACATAAATAATTTTCCATACATCATAACATATAGATAAATATATTCATAGCAAAAATATATTCAAAAAACAATTTCCTATTATTCGTATTTTGTTGGCATCTACAATATTTGAAGTATTGAGGGTTTTTCGTAGTCCAGTATATTAAATATCATTTTTTGGGATTCAACTATGTTAGGTAAGTCATTCATCTATGACCATTTCCATGAGAGGTATTCATAACTGACTAATTTCTCATCATTTTGTAATAGTCCAGATAGCACTCATTGCAAGCCTCAGAAGTGATGATTGATGCTATGTGATACATTTCACTAGTTTCAATCCCATTTCTTCACCCATGTGGGCATCACTTCTGGGGCTTGGAATGAATGCTAAGTGGAATATTCAAAAGTCATGATAAATTAGTCATTTACAACTACCTCTCATGGAAATGGTCATATATTAATGACTTACTTAATGCAGTTGAATCCCAAAAAATGATATGTAATATAATGCACTGTGAAAACCCCTCAATTCTTAAAATATAAAGAGTGAAGGGAGATCTAATTAAATGGTTCATGAGGCACAATACTTGCCAAGGTTTTGCAAATGGGGTAGCAAGATAAGTGGTCTTGATTGCAGGGAAAACTCCATAGTTAAGTGTGTTTGAGCCAGAGGCGATCTGGGATGGGTGACTTCCTGGGAAGTCCTGGTTATTGGGTGCAAGCCTCGGAAGTGATCATTGAGGCTATGTGATTCATTTCACTAGTTTCAATCCAAATTCTTCACCCCTATGAGCATCACGTGATGTTATGACTGCTAAGTAGACTATTCAAAAATCATGAAATATTGGTCAGTTACGACTACCTCTCATGGTAATGGTCATAGATGAATGACTTTCTTAACACAATTGAATCCCGAAAAATGATATCATACATAATGCACTATGAAAACCCCTCAATATTAATAGTTATGATTTATGCTATGTGATTCATTTCACGAGTTTCAATCCCACTTCTTCACCCTTGTGAGCATCACTCGATGTAATGAGTGCTAAGTGGACTATTCAAAACTCATGAGAAATTATTCAGTTACGACTACCTCTCATGGAAATGGTGATAGATGAATGACTTACTTAACAGAATTGAATCCTGAAAAATGATATCTACAATATTAATTTTTAGGTCCAATAACATGTTTGGCTATATCTAGCTGAAATACTTGTAATTAACTTTCACATCAGATATTGAAGATTGTTCACTATGATTATATCCATTTCATCAATAATGATATATCTATGGTATTTAACAAAATAAAACACACTCATAAGAAAAACATAATATGTAGAAATATCATTTGTAACATAATTCACATGGGTATCCATGTACCATAAATATGTGCATATTTAATTAAACATAAATGAAAAAATATAATCAATTGAAATAACATGTTCAACCGCAATTCTTCATAGTTATATATCAGTTCAAAATGATAATGGCATGAATCTCACTAATAAAATTAAAGATATACAAAATAAAGTTTTATATGTTTTTAAAATCAAAGCAAGTTAGGGTAATTTGGATGCATGGTCTCTATGTCTTCCACGTAGTAGATATAGGACAATACATGTCTCACTGGACCATAACATGGTCCATGAGGTGACACTTGAGATCTTGATCCCTATGATCCAGATTATGTAATGGTTCAACCATAACGTTTCCATCATTTAATACCTATACCTACATTGAAGGTTATGAGATTCATCAGTTATTTCATGTCGTTGTATCGATACATGAAAAACATTATGAATTTTATGCAAATGGGGTGACAGTGCAAGCTGGTAGAAAACAAGTCTGGTTCTTTCCAAAGTTTTAAATGGTCCAATAAATGAGGGTGAAATTTTTTTCCCATTTCCAAATATGATGGTGTTTTTTTTTTGGCCTTATGCAGATAAAAAACTGATCTCATACTTCATAACTCCCATCCACCATTTGCGCATTAACATAAATTTTTTGTCTATATTGTGCTTATTTTAACCATTACTTAATTTTTTTTACCTACTCCTCCATATCTTGAGTTAAATTTTACCCCACAGTCACTTGATCCTCTAACCTATCCCAACTTAGTGGTGTCCTGCAAGGTATTCCATATAATGCTTCATATGGAGGCATTTTGATTGAACTATGGTAACTTTTATTGTAGTAAAAATCAACTGAAGGCAATAAATTCTCCCATAATTTTTTTTTCAATAACATACATTTTCATCGTATCTTCAATTTCTTGGTTCACTCTTTCTGTCTATCCATCATTCTCAGGGAGATAAATTGTACTTAAATTTAGTTTGGTTCCTAAAGTAAACTGCATACAAGTTCAAAGCCTTGAAGTCAATCATGAATCCATATATGATATGATCTAGTTAGGTACTCCATGGAAATGAATAATTCTATTTGTGAATACCCGAGCCACGTCAAAAACTTAATAAACATATTTTATGTGGATAAAGTGAGAAAATTCAGTTAGCTCGTCCACCACGGTGATAATGGCATTGTGCCTTTGTGGGGTAAGAGGTAGTCCCATGATAAAATACATCGAAATAAACTCGCACTTGGGTATAGGAATGTCATGTGGCTGTAGGAGACATGCTATATGATGATGGTTAGGTTTTACTTGTTAACATTCAATTAATTTTGCAACAAACTAGACAATATAATTCTTCATTCCTACCAGGAAGAATATTTTCCTTGTGTCGATAAAAAATTTATTTACACCTTGATTTGCACAATAAAGTGCTCTATCATCTTCCTTGAGGATTGTGTCTCAAATATCCCCATCATTAGGAATATACACCCTTCCTTGAAATCATAAAAATCCATCTGTCTCTAGTCCATACCCTTCAAACTTGGTTTTCCTTTTACTTTGAAGGCTCGATCTTACCTTCAAATACCAACTATGTCTTAACAAATGTTCTAGCACATGTTCCCTCAAATATACTTTAATGGGTGTAAGGGAAAATAGCATTTATCCTCTACTTAGATAATCTACCACTACATTCTCTTTCACTTTTATGTATGAAATTCCAAAGCTGTTTTCACTTATGAATTCACTCCAACATCATTTCCCGACATTTAAGTCCCGTTGAGTAAACAAGTATTTCATACTTTTAGGATTGATTTTAAGAATGAATCTTCTTCCTACGATGTAGTGTCCATATTTATAACTATACACTACAATCGCCAATTATAAATCATCCATGGAATAGAGTTGTCATCGCTACAACAACAACCCTCCAAAAAATTTCCCTGAGTCAATTTTGGAGGCTACACGAACCGTTGTTGCAAGCCCCTTACTGTCATCGAATTGTTTTTTTTGTTACTCTTATGTTTTCTCTTATCTCCTAAGTCAGTGTTAACTAATTTTCATCACCTAACCCTTAGAATAACTTGAGATATCTAGCCTACGGTTAGGTTGATCTGAAATTGACCAAATAAAGTGTTGAGGTAGTTTGATTAGTTTTTAGATTGATTGTTAACTGAAGTATGCTTTAATGAAACATAACATAAAACAACAGCATAAATGAATTAAATAACAACAATAATCAGAGAGAAGAAGAGGCAAACAATTTGATGACGGAGTTCGTCCCCCCTGGACTACATCTCCGGGTCCGCTTTTAAGTGGGCGTCCGTTTTTATTAGGATTGATTGTGAGGAATCTTTACACTGAAATAGAACAGAATTACTATGCTCACAGGAACTTTTTAACTCTGTAAATAGAAATTACTCTTCACTACCTTTCCGACGCCTGTCTCCGTGCTCAATTCCGACCACCGACAACTGAGCAAAGATGCAAACAAAATCGCCTCTATTCTCTTGAAACTGCACTCAAAAACTCAATGTCTTCACACAAAAACAAAAATCCCAAGCTGAACTTCATGAAGATTTTACATGGCTTTAATAGGCTATCTCGAATCTTCATTTAGCAATTTTTTGAGAAAATGATGTGATAAGGGATCGAATCCCTCTCCATTCATGAACCTTAGGATTAATATCCCAAAACCTTAGGCACTGAATTAATTTTGAAAACCCATTTTAAAACGTTATAATATAAATACCAGCCCGACGGTTAGGCTAACCGGGTGGAGGCACTAACTGTCGTCTTGTGATCAACAAATTCAACCGATGGTTACGGCTTCTTCCCGATGGTTCGACTTTATCCGACAGTTAAGCCTGTTCTCATGTGTACACACATAACTTCGATGCGGTTTATATGCTTGGCGGTTAGCACTTTAAACAATTCCGCTGCAGTTTAATAATTAACTCTGTGGGTTTTATTTCAAAGGTTTTATATCACCCGAACTTTATAGCCCAAACCTTTGAATAATGTTTTTTGCCATAGGTTTAAACCCCTGCTATGATCCAACCCATTTTAAAATGTTTATGATATAAGGTTTTATAATATATTTTTATTATATAGTTTTTAAAACTATATATGTTCAACCATCCGAACCTTTGTTAAAAAGGTTTTTGGCAATGTTTTGTAATATGGTTTTGCATTTGTGCTAGGGATTTTAGACTTAAGATATAGTTTTTTGACATATGGTTAGAGTGATTTAGACCTTAATGATTAGGATTTAGGTGATCATTTAGGTTTTTGATGATGAGGATAGGGTTTTAAACTAAGGTATTAGGGTTTTAGGTCTAGGTATAAATTTCAACCTTAGACTTTCACAATGTCCTTGTTAACCTTAGTTTAGGAAAAAAAACCATTTACATCATATCACAAATGACAACCATGAAATTTAAGGAGCTTCCATTGGAGATTTGACGATTCTAAATACTGAACTGGACATCGAACTGCTAGAGTTGACTTGAAACTCTGCTGATCTTGCACTGATCAAGATCCTCCTGGATCATTCCTCTCCACTTAAAAAGCTTTTGGACCACCAAAGCTTGATTATAAACTGACAATAAGTGAGAATATAACTCTCTCACTTTCATCTTGACTTTGATGATGTACCAATACATTCGATCAATCAACTGAAAGTGATGACCTTGATGTTGACCATAGCAATTTTTCAACTCGTGACCTGTTCCACATTTCTGCAGTATGCACAACTTTCGATGATGGTGAAACAACCTGTTATAAACATGGAAATTGACTTATTTCCACAAGATACCATGAGTTAGTGATTCACAATCTTTGAAAATAGTCTCTATATAATATTGTTCAATACCATTGACTTGTATTAACAATCTATTTTGTAGAATGAAAGAGACTATTAAAGACATTTTTAACATCACTATTTGATGTTTCCATTGATTAGCACTTTCCTCTGATGCATAAGTTGAATACTTTGACACTTCTTTTAGAAAGGCTTTGATATGAAAACAAAAATGCTTCCTCTCCACTTGAAAAGAGGCTTCTAATGGCGACACAATACAAGAGAAATCAAACACTGAATTTGCCCAATACTGACCTGTATCCCTGCATCTGTTAAGTTTCAAACTTAAACTGATTTGATTCATTCTGACATGAAGAAGAGATCTAGGCATCATTTGTAATGCATGTTGTATTCCCTGCTTATGAGTAAGATGTTTGTTTCCTTCAATCAAAATATCTTTAAACTGGGACTCATAACTTGAACTAACATATGGTCGACTCTTATGTTGTTCCTTTACACACATGATTACAAATATTTTTTATTTTTTTATTTCTTTATGCTCTACAACTGACTTGTGACACATTCCATTACTAGAGGCATCAGGCATCAACTGCATCTCATGTGATATTTCCTTATTATGAAGTAGATGTTTTGGTTCCTTAACTAGATCTTGTAATGAATCTAATTCTTTAACCAAATTACCTTCATTCTAAAATTCACAACATGAACAAGTATCCTTCGATCCTTATGTTGCTCTTTTATCGACATGAGTATGTACCTCTTACTTGAACTAATTAAGCGCTTCATCTAATTAGCATTAATTAAATTCAAGTGATCTTGAGTTTTATGTGCCTGAACGATGTACTTAATCCCATATTTTATGAGATGATACATATGTTTCTTTCTATAAAATACTGCATCACGGTCATAGAGATAAGGGCTACCTAAGACAATTCCACAAATGTCTAACGGTATCACATCCAGATCTACTTCATCGATATAGTTAGATGTGATTGCAAATTTTAACCGACACTGTTTGGTAACATGAATTTGAGATTTTTCCTTTAACCACCCTAAAGGATATGGCTTTGGATGATTAATTGTTTTAAAACCCAATTGTTTAACCAATGACTCAGAAATCAAATTTTCCTGTGATCCTGTAGCGAACAATGTATCTATCTTAGTATGCTTTGAAGTTACACTTATATGAGATAACTCGATCCTTTTTCCTTCATTCAACTCTGTGATATTAGGAGAAGCAGAAGTACTAGCTTCAGAAACCTTACATGTTGTAACCATAACATTGATTTTACCTTCATCACCTGAATCGGATCCCAAATCCAAGTGTTGCTGGATTGTTGTTTCAGCCTTCTTTTCACCCTTTCTCGTTTGGAACTTATTTGGCTTCAGTTCTGGATGAAGTTTCCAACACCTTGCTTCATTGTGGCCAATCCTTTGGCAATGTGTACAAGTAGGTTTATCATCTCCCTTCTGAGTTGTGGCATTCTTCTTTCCCTTTCACTTGCCCTTCTTTTTTCTATCTTTAGTTTCCATCTGCGTGGATGTCTTTGGTGTAAACTTGAATGGTTTACCACCTAACTCAACATGAATAGCTTGAACACAAACTTCATCAAAATCATCAGGATTGAACATTAATAATGTATGCTGCAAATATGAATGAAAACTTCCTATATACTTCAACAAAGTTTCTTTTGTGTCCAAAGAAATACCAAGTGCTAATGCCTTCTTTCGGAATTCCTGTGTGAACTCTTGAACACTCTGTCCCTTACCTTGTCGCAAGTGCTGCCAATCCATTACAGCTTGTTGTGTGTGACCCAAGGGATAGAATTGTTTCTTTAGAGCCCTTATAAAATTAGTACATGAGGTGATAAATTGTCCTTTACGCTTTAAATATATCTGTGTCTTACTCTCCCACCAAATTAAAGCAGTACCCCCCATTCTAAGAGTAGCTAATTGGATCTTTGTCTTATCATCAGTAATATTTTGAATACGACAATAGACTTCTAATTGTTTTACCTAATTATCTAATTTTTCAGGGTTCATTTCTCTGTCATACACAGGTAATTTGAACTTAACATCAAGTTTCAAAAGTGGACACTTAATTTTATTTTCTTTCTCTGATTCAGAACTAGACGTAGAAGAAGAAGAATATGATGATGGAGATGAAGGAGGAGATTTATCTACCTTGCCTTTACCCTTCTTTGATGCCTTTGACGTTGAGGCTTCATCTCTCTTCTTTTTGTCTTCATATAATTCTGCCAACATTTTCTGCATTTTCATAAACATCTGCTGGATTTGAGTCTCATCCATGAGCTTCATTTCAATAGCTTCATGAGTCTCAATGTTCTCAGTCCCTGTCGTCGTTGATTGATGAACGAATTTCCGTTTTCCGATCTCTGGATCGAATTCCTCAAGCTCACCTTTTCCACGTTGCAAACCCAACCTGGTTAACATCCACTGACAAACAAACTACAAGCACAACTTGCTCCGATACCAATATGATATGAAATTGACCGAATAAAGTGTTGAGGTAGTTTGATTAGTTTGTCCTTTAGATTGACTGTTAACTGAAGTATGCTTTAATGAAACATAACATAAACCAGCAGCATAAATGAATTAAATAACAACAATAATCAGAGAGAAGAAGAGGCAAACAATTTGATGACGGAGTTCGTCCCCCCTGGACTACATCTCTGGGTCCGCTTTTAATTGGGTGTTCGTTTTTATTAGGATTGATCGTTAGGAATATTTACACTGAAATAGAATAGAATGACTGTGCTTGTAGACACTTCTAAACTCTGTAAACAGAAAGTAATCTTCACTGCCTTTCCGACGCCTATCTTTGTGCTCAGTTCTGACCACTGACGGCTGAGCAAAGCTGCAAACAAAATTTCCTCTATTCTCTTGAAACTGCACTCAAAAACTCAATGTCTTCACACAAAAACAAAGATCCCAAGCTGAACTTCATGAAGATTTTACATGGCTTTAATAGGCTGTCTCGAATCTTCATTTAGAAATTTTTTGAGAAAATGAAGTGATAAGGGATCGAATCCCTCTCCATTCATGAACCTTAAGATTAATATCCCAAAACCTTAGGCGTCGAATTAATTCTGAAAACCCATTTTAAAACATTATAACATAAATACCAGCCTGACAGTTAGGCTAACCGGGAGAAGGCACTAACTGTCGGCATGTGATCAGCAATTTCAACCGGTGGTTATGGCTTCTTCCCGACGGTTTGACTTTATCCGATGGTTAAGCCTGTTCTGATGTGTACACACATAACTCCGATGCAGTTTATATGCTTGGAAGTTAGCGCTATAAACAATTCCGTTGCGGTTTAATAATTAACTCTGTGGGTTTTATTTCAAAGTTTTTATATCACCCGAACTTTATAGTCGGAACCTTTGAATAATGTTTTTGGCCATAGGTTTAAACCCCTGCTATGATCCGAACCATTTTAAAAGGTTTATGATATAAGGTTTTATAATATAGTTTTATTATATAGTTTTTAAAACTGTATATGTTCAACCATCTAAACCTTTGTTAAAAAGGTTTTTGGCAATGTTTTGTAATATGATTTTCATTTGCACTAAGGATTTTAGACTTAGGATATAGGTTTTTGACATATGGTTAGAGTGATTTAGACCTTTAGGATTAAGCTTTAGGTGATCATTTAGGTTTTTGATGATGAGGATAGGGTTTTAGACTAAGGTATTAGGGTTTTAGGTCTAGGTGTAAATTTCAACCTTAGACTTTCACAATGTCCTTGTTAACCTTAGTTTAGTAAAAAACCCTTTACATCATATCACAAATGACAACCATGACACTGAAGGAGCTTCCATTGGCGATTTGACGATTCTAAAGACTGAACTAGACATCAAACTACTGGAGTTGACTTGAAACTCTACCAATCTTGCACTGATCAAGATCCTCCTAGATCATAGGTGGACTTATGACTTCTCTTGACTTATAAACTAGCCTTTTTTCCATGCACACACTCGAAAATCACAGAAAAGAAACCAGAAAGAAATAAAAATTATCTTCTAAGGAAAAATCACACTTATCTATGATGAAGACATGCTCTTGCGTTGAGTGCACTCCTTCATGTTGAATAAATATGCACTACATGAGAGAACTCCTTCATGCTGAGCTACTGCACCCTCCTTGAGCACATTCCTTCGTGTCGAAGACATTCACCCTTCTTGAATGCATGCATAAGCTTCTTGCTACATGTGGGATCACTCCTAGAAAATAAGAGCCAACATAAATTCCATTAAATAGCTCACTCACTTGTCGACAAGTGGTGATCATGCATGAAATTATTTTGCATGTAATTTCTTCTCAATCAATGTAGCTAAACATTCATTTTCATAATCATTCTCATCTGGTTTAGGTGCATAGATGTGGATTAAGAAAATCTTCGTCATTATACATTACAATTAAGTTTTTCATGTTGAATATATTGATTTAATTTCATGATTTAACTATTGATCTTGCTTTCCTTGATGGTGTTTCTTTGTTTTTCAGTTTATTTACTGGAAATTTTGTTTAATATTATTTCTACAACTGTTAATTTGTTGTCACATGCTGAAAATCTACGCATTCCTCAACTTTTCACATTCACACCATGATTGCGAAAACATCCATAAAATTTTTTAAATCCTTCTTCTTCTCATTTTCATCAAGAAATATTGATTTTGTACTTTTTCTGGAGCCATCCTGAGGCAGAGCACACGTTTGGAACTCAAAGCCCGATCAACTATGAAAACTCCGCCCTGAATAAACTAGTCTACCTCTTGAGTGGACTCCTACACCATGATGATTTTCATAGTCCATGAGAACATGAGAACACCATGAAGGCCTAAGTGACTTCCCTTCATCCCTTCGTCATGCGCTAGTTCACCATCCTTACCCTTGAGTGCATGAGCACACCCTGAAGGCCTGGAGGCTCAAATACTTGTTCCTTCATCCCTTCGGAGTGTACTAGTCCACTCTCTCTATTTCCTTGAGTGCATGTGCACATCATGAAGGCTCATATACTCATTCCTTCAACACTTTGAAGTGCACCAATATTCCCTTCATGGTTTCCCCTCTCTTCATTGAGCGCATGAGCGCACTACAAAGCCCCAAATGACCCTTGAATCCCCTTTGTGCTTTGAATGGGTGCCCTCCTGGTTTGCATACCTATTTTCTTATGCATGCAAGTGATTATGTGTTTTAATTGATATATTTACATTTTCAATGCATTTAAAGGCTCTTTGAATATGATATCTCAAAATATTACTGCATAGTTAGTTTCATAGAGCTAATGTTCTCATCATGAGTGTGCTTCCACAAACATGTGTTTAAGCTGCAAGTATTGTCACTCTTTCATCATCTCTTGTAGTCATGGCTCCCCATAAAATGGCCTCCAAAGAATATTCATAGGAAAGAATTGAGGAAGCAGTTGAATTAAAAAATCAAACCATTCCCATTTATGCAGACACACATTGCTTCATTGATAAGTCTAATTAGGTCACGTAGAGTAGCATAAAAGACACATTCATGCAGAAAAGGTTTCTTGATAACTTGGAGGGCTTGGAAGTATATATCAATATCAAGCATTCCAGCATGCATAGGATCACATGTATAATCCTGGTCATCTCTTATACGAAAGTGACTAAGTGAATGATTACTCATATGGATGAGTCTCATATTATTCTTGCTAGTGACAATGGCAGTTAGCTCCCCACCTATTATGGATAAGACATGCAGGCTTACTAAAAGATGCTTAGGCCAGGATACTATTTAAATAATGAATTCTACAATAGATGGACCAACCTTAACACAAGTGACATGATCAAATCTTGGTGTGGAGAGACTGCTAAGTTTCACCACGACCCATTTGCATTGTATTTGACCAAGACTCTTATAGATGTATATTAGTATCTGATTACCACATGTTTTCGATTGAATGGGTGGAATAATGTTGAGGTTCTTCAGGGGAAATGGATATACATATGCTCAATATGGTGGTATCCTATGGTAAAGCTTTCATTTCAGAAAATATATTATCATTTGAGTTGGAGTGTCATGTGGGGCAAGAAAAATCATCTTTGAGGGTGAATTTGGGACCAAAGTTATATATTTTTGCATTTCAACTAGATGGAATCTATGCACAATATGTGTTCCTAGGAATGTACTGGAACTAGACACCTCATGTAGGGTATTTTTAAGGATTTAATATTGTAGGAAACTATTCTAGTTTGAAAATTCATATGTATAAAATGTAGGTGAATATTCAATACAAAAAATGTAATTTACTATTAAAAATCATAAAATTTTGGAAAATATTTTCCATTTAATAATATATATGTGAAAAATAAGAGAATTGTTTACCATATTGGTGAATATTATTTTTAGAAAAATGTCCAAAAGATAGCTCATTTGCAAAATTTCCCTAAAATTTTCCCTACCTTCAGGACAAGTTCCCAGTTTACTTTCACTGCAAAGTGGTGTCAAAATCAATCTTCAGATGTGCATATGACAGATTGGTTGAGAAATTATTTGTATTTATTTTCCTATGATATTCGAGATACATCCTTGTTGCATGACCGAGCAAGTGAAGGAGTCACAATGGGATATCGCAGATTGGTTTGAAGCATCGGAGAGTACATGCATCAGATTCCTTGGTTTCATATAACCCCTCATCTCATGTTGAAATATGTCACAAATAATGTGCTCATGCAGAAATTAGTGAATGCATTAGACAAGGGATTGTGATGAGTTCTTAACAGGAGGAAGAAAGCTCCTTGTCCCACCTTCCTTTTGACGATCGAGCTATATGAGTTGAAGAGCCACAAGGGGGTGTTGGAAAAAATATAAGAGATGTATCACTTTCACTTCACAACTAAATAATTTCATGGATATCATCCCAATAAATTTTTCAGGAAACATTTTGAAAGGATTGGTTCCAATTCAAGGTATTCATCAATGTCCACAACCAAAAATGAGAAGGTGAAGAACTGGTATAATGTAGTTAGAAAGACACACATAGAATTAGACACAATTTCACCCCAAGATCTACTAGGTCAAGACATACAAGTGCAGAAGGTAGAAAAGATAACCCATCAAGCAAGGAAAGTAGCTCCTAAAAACAGGATCAAGTATGATTTGACAGGTGAGAGCAACAGGAAATGGAAATTTGATCCTTTGAACAAGAGATTTATTCAAACATAATAGGAGAGGATAGAAGTAGAATAAGAGGATAAGAGGAAGAAATATTATTTTCTTGAGAAAAAACATGAGCAAGAAGAATAAATGAGAAGAATATAAGAGGAGCAACAAAGGAAATCCTAGGAAGAAGAAGCAACATAGAGACCGGAAGAAGACTAGTTTAATTAAGATATACAATATGATACCATCCAACCCATGGATGATGAACTATGTTCTCTAGAAGAGCCTCCTATCACAAGTGGACATCTTCCTTTTAGAGAAATGGGGATCACACCTCTACCAACATATAGAGTCATGCACATATGCAGTGTCACATTTGATTATATTAAGAAGACGATCGTGCACCATGGGCATAGATTCTTGATGAATGATCCTCAAAATCCAGTCTTTGTTTCTATAAAAAAAATATAACTAAAAACACTAGAAGGAATCCTAGGGAAATCGTGGCGAGAAATCATAATTTTTCCACAGTAGTGTGGGACAACTTTGACTATATTTTGAATGATAATTCTAGATTAAGGAGAGTACTTGTTGCAATGAAGCAACAATTGGAACATCTTGCACTAAAGAATCAACGATTATATTCACAGAGCTTTAACACCACAGAATGGAAGCCAACCATGTAAGAGGAATTTGGGTCAATGGAGGACACCATGGCACAGTTGTATGATCATATGATAATTCTAAAAAAAAATTTCGCTTCTCTCGTTGGCATTTAGAAGAAAGCATAAGAAGTGGTAAAACTCCTTAAAGTAGAAAACATAGTATTCAACCATCTTCAGGAGTGGGCTTTCATGTATTTAGATGCGCTGTAATATTTAGAAATAATATATTGGATTGTCGTACATATTGAAAACGTTGATTTGAGACTCCACCATTACAACTACATGTGTCTTGGATAACAATTAATTAATACTATTGCTTCCTATAATCGACTACACAATGGTTTCGAGTCTCTAACACTGAAAAATGGGATTCCCATAATAGGAACACTTGAAGCAATATGAGGCTGAGAAATCATCTTCTAGGAGATCAGGGAATATATTTAATAAATGAAGAAATCAACAAAACAAGAAGGCTTGGAGGTCACCAAAGAAATTATTCTAGAATACACCATCGCACTAGTCAAAGCTCATATGAAACTATCATGCATATGGAATAATGTACATTAAAGCTCCAAGACTATATTGACGAAAGCATTGGAGGTGAAGATGTGTTATGTAGGGGATTTTCCAGTTCGAGTCAAATCCATCTCAACAGAGTTTAGAGCATGCTACACATACATCACAAATTAGCTTCATGAGGAATCAAATGATTTATAAATTTGATGAGACGATGTCCCACTATCAAATTTGTCTTATATAACCATTGTCTCATATGTAATTTATCTTTTATAATAAATGATATGTGATTTAGTCCAAGATACACATGTGGAATGTGAATAAATACCTATGGAATGTAATAATTCATGTATAGAACATGAAAATTCATAGGATTTGAAGAGTCAGGGGGAATCTCAAAGGTTATTATCATTAGTTAGAAATAGTTCCCCATAGCTCATGCTAAGGTATTTTATTCTTGGATTCTCTTGTAGTGCATAGGAGATAGATCATTCTTTGGAGAAGCAAGTTGTGGCCTCATGTTCCACTATTGGATATAGTGTTTCATAGATGTAACAATGTATTTTGAATATTTGATTCTTAGTCAGAAGCTCTATGATCCTGCCCTTCTTCATACATGTATTGTAGATATAGTAGGACTATTCTTGTCATGTTTATGGTATACGTTTTTTTACTTACATACTAAGTTAATAAACTAATTCATTTCTTATCTATAGTTATTATTGAAAAAGTGTTTTTATTCTTTCATGATTGTTGTTTATTATGTGGACTAATATGGAGGTAATCAAGAAGTCTTTATCATCCTTCCTAGGTTCCAATTTAGGATAGTACAATAACTTTTCTAACTAGAGGCTTATTTTCCTTTTACCAGTCATGGAAGTTCCCTCGTGCACCTTACATTGGGTGTCTCATAAAGCTTAATACTTTCTGACCCAAAGATGTTTCATTTTCTCTTGTGTGTGTTTGTAACCAAGGAATATATTTGAAACCTTTCCAATGGTGGTCAGACCATATAGCCGAATGGGACTCCTAAACCAGAAGGTGTAAGGTATAATCGGGATTTAACATCATGGAAATCCCCTTACATGTTGGTGCCATCTAACATCGTCAACATTTTTGGTGCTAGAAGGTGGGTGATATGACAAGATGAGCCTTTGAAGTGTTTAAATCTTGTATCTTTAATGACTTCATCCCAGATCACAATCTTGAGGTTTATTTCCAAAGCTTTAGATCTTTCAATCCCCACGTAGTTTTTACAAAACTTGTCACATTGAAATTATATGGAATTGTACCACAATCGTCCTTTATTACGTCATTAATTTTTTTCAATTTTGTTTCTTGAATGGTATTTATTCTGAGGAAATCCTCACATGATTTTTTACCCTTACACTGGATGGGCTTGCGAAGCAATAGTAAAATTATTTACCCACTGCTTTTATCTCATCTTTAAATAATTTGGTTAATGAGCTTAATCATGTTTTTGAAAAATAATAATATCAATATGTTCTTAATGAAATCAATCAGCTTATAATGGAATCAAATGAATTGCTCAATAATTTTGCTAATAGGTTAATTCATATTTTTTATGAATTTCTGGATGAGGACGTGGAATCACAATTCTTCGATGAAAAGTTTTTCTTATTAGTCAAGATTTCAATGGAATATTTTGAATATGATTATTCATTTTCTCTCGATCAAAAATAATTTCAACATCTGAAGGAAGAACCAAATGTGATTTTTCTTCCTTGCCTGCTTTCTTTTGATTTTTTTTGTTTTCAACATGAATTGATCACTAAATCAAAAGATCAATTTACTGATGAAGAATTGTTTTTTCTTTCATATATTTCCATTGATGATGATTTCTTTGATCCTATCAGTCAATCATCCTACAATCATGATATTTCTCTTTTTGATCCCCAACCCATTAATCAAGTGGAATCCTTGGACAACCATGACCCTGATGATTTCCTTTTCATTGAATTGTATAGTGATGATTGTTCAAGTCTCATGGATGAATCTTTGTTCCTGCAAGGAAATTCAGATTTGTGAAAGTTTCAAATGGAGTATGATTCAATTATTGAAGATTTTTTTTCGAGGTATATCTCCTTTTCATCAAGAATATGACATTCTTATCATTTAGGAGATGTGCGGTCATCTTGAAAATCTATCCGATCAACCTAAAATTCACTTAGGAATATCATGATTTGAATAATGATTCTTCTTTATATAAGAATCTAACTATGTTTCAATAGGAATTCAAAGTAAGTTGAGTGGGACACTTCAGCCTACGTTGATGGTCATGTTAGGTTCTTATTTCCTTAACGGTATTTGTGATTTTTCTCAATTTAATATTCTTTCACAAGATATTGTTACTAATTTCATCTCATGCGATGTCGAATCTCTCCTGAGGGATTATTTTTTTCTTGATATAAAATATTTTAACCATCAAGGAAGAAATTTTAATATGAATTTTGAGCTTCAACCACCACACCCCACTTCTAGAAAACATTCAATCTATGATGTTTAATATAATCAATATGGTTATGAATATAATAATATTAAAAACACACCAACTTATATATTTATTAAAAGGAGGTTGGGCCTTATTTATTATGGTTGGTTATGAAAACCATGTATAAGTGATTTAATACAAAAAAACCACGTAACCTTATATAAACAAATATTATAACAATGGGGTTGGTTATATATGTAACAAATATTAATAAATAGAAATGATGTATTTAATGGTTATGAACATGGAATTTTGATTGATAAATTTTTGTTTCGATTTAATATAAAATTGAAGCCACAGGGATTTGACCCCAAGTCACTGCAAACATAACACTCAATATAGCACATGGTTTTCATTAAGCCAATGAACCATTCCTTGTTATGTCTTCCACATGAATTCTACTTAAACACTTATCATTTTCCATTCGACCAACGAAGCACAAAGCGTGCACGAAACCCTGAGCTACACACAAACCGAGGCAGAACCCTGATGCAGGGGAATCATGAAGAATATGAGAGGTTCCTTTAAGGCTGATTTTTTACAGAGGAAGATGTCTATCAACTTTATATTCATTCTTCTCAATTTTTCGCAAGGAATCTGATGGTATAATATGATTCCTTGTATGAACGATAGATATTCAGTCAACTTGCAGAGAAGAATATTTTCGGAATCATGAGGAATATAAAAGATTCCCCTCGGGCTAAATTTTCACATTGAGAGAATCATGCCAACTTTATACTCAAACCAACGAGAATTTCACCAAGAGTATGATAGGCTGATCAGTTTTTTGAACCGAGTAGCACAATTTTATTCAACTTTCAGAGAGGAATCTTTATAGAGTCATGAGAAATATAAAATATTTTGTAAGGGCTAAATTTTGATAGTTTTGTAACCACACTGACTTTATACTCATTTTACTGAGTTTTTTGCAAGGAGCCTAGTGATGAACTCAAATTTGTTATCTGAGAAGAAAACTTCCATTCAACCAGTGAGAAGGAATCCTTGAGGAATATTTGAGATTATTGAGGGTCCATATTTTGACCGAAGGAGAAAGGGGTTGATTTTACAGTCATTTGAGATGATTGCACACCAAAAATTCAACGACGCAATTCATTTCTTCAGCAAAAGTGTGATTTTCAGGTCAACCCCGAAAGTGCAGGTATAAGGTGCCTTTTGTACATGCATGTAATTTGATTTTGTTGAAGATTAATGAAATGGGTCTCCGCACTTTGATCAGGGCATGAAGACGTAACCCACACTTGGTGAACTACGTTATAAATTTGTTATATGCCCTTGTTTCTAATTATTGTATTTATTTTTACTCTTATTTAAATTATGCACATGTGGTTTTTCATAATCTTTCACATGAAATTATGCTAACATTGTAGAAGTAAAATATCTTGGTTAATTCTGGTAACTGGGAGATTCGGATCAAGTTTGGTACGAGAGCGGTCTTCTTGTTGATGTGAATTGAAAGTGTGAATGATAAACAAATATTGAACATGCAATAAGAAGGAAATTTGAGAAGAACAAATATCTCTACGAGGACCTCCTCAGGATGGCATGCATGGTAGAATTAATGTATGCAGATTATGAGGAGAAAATGGAAAGAGAGGAACATGATAAAGAAAGAGCAGAGGATGAAGACCCACCTCCATATTCCAATGATTATTCATCATTTTCTCATCATTCAAATGAGGATATAAATTGAAGCCTTCAAGCAGAGAAAGCTAAATTGAGGAGCCTTCTACAAGAATAAAAAGAGGAGAAGAAGAGATTGTTGCTTTAGTTACGAGCCATGGAGGATTCCATGGAAGAATTGAAGCGCAAAAAAATATTAGCGAAGAAATCCTCACATGCTTGAGGATCAAAATTTCAGGTAAACATTGTTGATCATTCTTAATTTTCATCTTCACATTACGTTATTTATGTTGAAAGCCTTGAGGTAACCATTCTAGGAACTAGCCTAAGACTCCTTACCAAGATGGGATACACTAAAGGAGAGTTCTCGAATGTAACAAAAGCTTCCAATTTTTTTTTAAATCATCAAGGAAACAGGATGATGGGAACACATAAAAATCATCCCATGAAATTGCACATTGCAGAGGAAGAGATAAGATAGGTTCTCATCACTAGGATCGCACTAGCGACAACCAAGAGAGGTATAAACTGTCTCAACATTCTAAATTTCATTTTTATTACAAGCATATTGTTAATATTGAGCAAAAATAATGGTGTATAAAACCATGTAGTTTTTTGTGCTTGCATAACCATCTGGTTGTCGAGTATTGGAAGAGAATGGAAGAAATAAAGGGGATGAGAAGTAAAAGGCCTTCTCCACATCAGGGAAGGAAGAAGGTTAAGCATGTCTGGAGGAAGAAGAATTTTTGGAATCATTACAATACAAGTTTACATCAAAGAGCCACATGTTGGGAGCTCCATCTAGAGCAACATCTCAAGAGGAAAAAAGAACCTAGGAGGAGACCAGCTGGAAAATATGTTCAACCAATGAATCTGCCACACGGAGATGACCGATTCAATTTTTTGAGTAAGAGATAGTTTTACTAGATATAACAGCTTTTCATGGCCGCATTTTGTAAACTATAACACCCTCTTCCCACATCTACCAAAGTAACCATCCAACTGGGGTATACATATGAAGAGAGGCTACTAATACGAGATTCAACCTCCTATATGATATTGAGGGATTGGAACCAACAAAAACCTCACAAACAAACCTTACACATCGTCAAAAACATCCCTAGGCGTTATCCTAACCCTTCAGGCCTCTTATGCCTGGGTTAGACTGATTTTTTTACCATCCTTAGTCGCAGGCATGAAGCTCCATGCCAGTGACCAGGAGGCTATAGTCATGGGAACAACACATTAAGGTAGTGGTTAGGGCCCCAATTGCTTAGTTTTGTGCCTGCAAGTTTTGGATTTAAGCCACCATTTTAGGCCCAAAGCCCAGGTCACTACCTATAACTTCATAAAACCTTAGGGAATGATAAATAACATTGGAAGAATGATACGGAAGCAATCACACCAACAAAAACCCTTTTATACCCCTCCCAATAATGACAAGATTGTTTTCAAACATCTCAGAAACATTGAATCTAGAGGTCTAAACAACATATTTAAGCATATGGGTCTCTTACTTATCTGAGAATCGCTAAGAATAATTTATCACCTACATCATAAGTTTCAATGCAATCTATTTTACGATAGATAAATTGTATATTCATTTATACGTAAAAGCATGGATAGAGACATATGTCATCACTGATAAAATACATGCTTATAACCAGCATAATAACGACATAAATAAAATGGATACAACAACAATAGAATCCACATATAAATCAATACATTTGCATACCAAATATGAAGGAAATGAATTTCTCATTCCTGAATGCATAAACCAACCAAAGATGGGACTTCCACGTTCCACCTAACCATAGATTAGCTGATCCAAGTCTCACTTCATCCAATCACCCGTGTGCCATATTCCAAACATGAATGTGGGATTTCATCAAACACGTCAATCACAATCAATTTAGGCCTTCCAAAGGCCAAACCCACTCAAGCTTCAACCATTGATTCCACCTCACGATTGGACATCACAACCATCATAGATTGGTCTCTATCCAACTTGTTCCATGGTTCCATAGTGTTTTCTCCAACCAGGGCTTCCAGGACTACTAACTCAACCCCAACTATTACAGGGCTTCCAAGCCTAGTAACTGAATCCACCTAGGGCTTCTAGAGCACTTTTCAAACCAAGTCTTCGAGGACTAGTAACTAAACCCATATTTTTCCATCGGGCTTCCAAAGCATTTTTCCAACCAAGGATTACAAGAACTAATAACTCAACCCACAACTAAAGGGATCATGAGACCAAGCAGAAAAAAATCAATGGAAATAAACCCATAACACCATGGATATCCAATAAATGGCAAGGCTAGGAAAATTTACATCCATACACCATGCATGCCAAAACTAGTGAGGAAAGAATACATGCAACTCAGTACCTCCAATCAAATCCTATTGTAGTCATTGATCCTATTGTACACTTGTTCTTTCCTTCTCTTTCCTTTCCTTCTTTCTCCAAATCACTAAGTATCCACACTCTCGAAGAGTGTTCCAAGAAAACAATAAGTATGCAAGAGTATGCAAGAGAGAAGAGAGAATAATGGGAGAGCTCCAAAAATGAACTAACCGAAAATCTTACCAAGTGATCCTCATAAGCCTTTTTATTAATGAGGCCTCTATTTTCTTTACTTTCCATTATTTTCCTTAATTTTCCTCCTCACATGAAACTTGTGACCTTTCACCTCCATTTTCTCTTATTTTCCATTATTTTCATAAATAAAATGCCAATTCATGCCTAATGCCTTTCCAAATAATTTTCCATTGTCTTTGACAATTTCCTTTAGCCATAATAGTCGAAGTGAACACCTGCTAGGATTTTGTTTCCCAACATTCATCTTGGAATACATGACCCATCAACCATGATTATTATTTTAACTTTATTACATGGAGTTTTCACCAAGGATGTTACAAACCCCACCCCCCCCCCTTGGGGGAACACCTTCCTCGGTGTTCAGTGACACCTACAAGCCAACACAATTCTAAAAATAAAACATACTACCTATGGAGATTTATAACACACCTTGTTGCAGTATTTACAATGAATAACCCGCTCAAAGGAAAAAACCATCATGACAATCATACCATGTACTGGAGATTTATAACACAACTCATTACGGTATTTACATTAGTATACACATATACAAATTTTCTCAACCAAAAAATAAAAGGATACAACACATGTATCAGTAACAAGCGAATCCATAGGCTCACATGTGCACCCCCAAAAGTAGAAACTAGGATTCACCTCCTTCCTAGGAAGTCGAGAATCCACTTCCAAAGTCAAAGATGCATCCAATGTCTAGCGCTACAATCTTACACCATTGTACCCTCAGTGAACAATAACTGACTCAGTGTTCTAGGGTAGACTCCAAATGTTCATATGATTCCATCTCCCCATGCTAATGACCAAAACAAAACCATCCCATACTTTATTTTCTCTGCTACACAATCCCTTGGGCAATCTGGTAACCTTTTGTGCAGTCACTCACCTTCCAAGCTCCATTGGAACCCCCCATCTTGAGCATTCCATCCCTTGGAAATGATTACTTGCTTCATAAGGTCAAATAACCAAGGAATATACCTACCTCAAAACCACCATTTTGGTCATAGCATGCTCATGGAAATCAATCAACATTATTGGGCACCAGTTTACCATAATGTTCCTTCTCTTGAAGTCTTTACCAACATACTTTTGCATGTCCCAATTCTTTTTTTTGACGTTGTTAGTTCTTGCAGTCATTTTCACCCACCGAATTGGGAATTTCAATGCTTTCCTGTACCAAGCACATAATTTCCATTAGATTCAAAATAATTTAAAATAAATTCAAATCATACGTGACTAGTAGCTCGTCAATAAGGTAAACTTGAAATATTGTTCACTTCCTGTCACAACAAGTCAAACTAGTTGTTTCATCAAATAATCATGTATAAATATGTTACATCTCGTTAGCTCAAAACACAACCATCATAGGTCAAAATCATGAATTGTATGCAATCACCATAAACCATAATCATAAATCTCATGTAACCATCATAAGTTCGAATCATAGATCACATGCATAATAAAACTGAAATTAAATATTGATACCTACCCTTCATCACTCCTTACTTCTACCTTTGTACTTTTGTACACACACCAGGTCGATTGCAACACACAGCAAGAACCCAGTAATATTTTGTCTCTTCAATCACATACATATACACACAATGTACATCCCAACACATACATCCACACACGGCATACAAAACCACATAATAAATACACACACACTGGCATAGAACATACACACATATACACCTTCACGCAGTGTACAATACTACAAAATTCATACACCTACATCCGGTGTACAATAGAGCACAATACATATAAAAAGTACAACGCAACAAATACAGATGTCACGATACCATGAATACACCATACACATACAAAGTAGTGCATTCCCGCAACACAACATGTACGACATTCACACAATACCATATGTATACTAGTACCATATGCACATGTAAATGGTACCACCTATACACAACACTACCTACACAATGTGTGCACAACATCACGTGTATACGACACCATCTGCACAACGTGTACACAACGCCAAATGTACACTACACCACTTGTACAATGTGTACACAATACCACATGTACACAACACCACATGCACGACATGTACACAACGCCACATGAAAATCATGTACACGACATCGCCTGCACATAATACCAGATGTAAAACTTGTACACTACACCACATGCACACAACACCATATGTACAATCATGCACACAACACCAAATGTACAAAGCACCATATGTACATAAAGCACAGAACACCATATGTGCATAGCACTGCATATAAAACATGTACATAGCACCGTACGTACACAACACTACATATCCAACATGCGGAAAACACCATATGCACACAACATCACATATCCAACATATACATAACACCATCTATATCTAGTACTACATATGAAATATACACATAACAACATATATACAACATTCTTACAACATCATATGTACACAATAATACAAATGTTACATGTGCAAATTACCCTAGGTACAATCATTGAATACACAGCATGTGCAACATATACACAACAATAGTACTCCATATCCATAGACCACACACAGACTCCATAAAGAAACTTTTCTTCTTGTGTCTTTCCATTATGCATGCATGCTTCAGCATGCAAAAGATCACACTTATTTCTTTCCACTATATACCCCTTAGCATTATCTCCCATAACATATACATATACATAGTATAATAACATAATATCAAATCATTATGAAATGATACTAACCTTGTAGATCTGTCAGGGTTACTCTTCCCACTTGATTCCTCATAGCCAAGAACTCTTCATGTAATTCCCCTACATAAACAGTCATTCGTCCACAAGAATGATCCTTGAAAACCCTGTCATACAGTGACATACATACATACATACATACATACATATATAATCATTACAATAAAAAAATTATGATTCTGTCAAACAACGACATATATACATATAAACATTAGAATTAAACAGTCATGATTCATGATGACCCTGCTAGACATGAAATACATACATACATGCATACATACATAAACATTGACATAATAATGATCACAACATGATTTCTAGATATCATAATGTGAATGTTAATAGAACTTCCTTTATTTGTGCATAGTATGTGCAACATTGAGAACAATATTTCCCAACATAGACAAAGCATCTAATACCTTAGATGCATTCATTTTACCTACTATGCCACTTTCCATTTACCGAATGGACTCAACCAATCCAACTGACTATCATATTCTTATCTTCCACTTCGCTTACTCATGCATTGAGCTCCATTAATTTTCCTCTTTCCCAGCCAATTCTGAAGACTCTCAAAACATAAAATACATGGCCAAAGACAATAAAAAACAAGAATAAATCCTTGAAAATAAATATCAGTATGACACCATGAAAAAAGTGGCATGATCATGCACTAAATGAAATCAAGACCAAAAATCAAACACAACAAATCACAAAATACCAAAAGCACAATACTAGAAACAAACACCATGACTCAATCCCCATGTCTCCCAATACTTCCAAAGGAAATCTAAACCTGAGTGTTCTTCAAGATTTCATGGCAGTCTCTTTTCCATGAAATCCCGTGCATCATACTTCCATAGACACATAAATGTCAGTACATAAAAAAATATAACAATATACCAACTACCTTACCTTGATGTGTCAAGCACATTGCTTTGTACATGAACACACATGTCAGCCACATATTCCAAACATCAAGACAATATATATATATGAATTTGAAATCAAAATTTACCAAGACTAACAACCATGTCATAATCAAGAATCAACTCACATTCATCAGTCATAAGTCATAATGCTACAACTATCACCTACTTACACTCGAATATATATCGACTATATGAGCATTTGTGTGTTAGCACAATAATCTTAAAAAATTATCATTCCTTTATGCAATCTTACAGACATATATACTCATATCATGAAATTAATCCAACATTCAACAATATTGCAAACATATCATGTCACATAGATCAACTACATGACATAATCAAACACTCAAACACCAAGTATATGAAATAAGCAACTCATACCTTAGTGTATCTTAGGGGAGGCTATCTTCTCTGTACAATCAATATATATTAGCATAATATAACTTCTCAACATGTCAACTCAACATAAATAAGCTCATGATATCTATATCAATAACTAACTAGTTCATCTTCATATCCTAAACTCATAAGAAATTTTCATTCATGCATAAAAACCACAGGTGAACAGTTAGTCTGGATTAGTAAAACACACTATCATAATTAAATTGACTCATACCTAAATTTCATAAACCTGACTAGCTGCGTAGGACAATCCAAATTAGCATGATAAATGTAACATCTAGATCTTAATGCAATAACCCTAATCATCAAGTTAACTAACATATAACAAAAACAAGTTAACATATAGCATGCTCATGGTCAACACATAACATACTCATCGAGATGACTACAAGTTATCATAGAACATATTCGTCAACAACATATAACATTATGATGAATTAATACGGTGCCTGACTAACCAACACATGTACGTATGATCACATAAGTCAAGTAACATCGATCATAACATCAATAGAATGAGAGGCATACACATAACCATAATGCATATGACTACACTGATCAACCAAAATTTATCATACATGTAACCATAATTAAAATGGAATGACAAACATATAAGTAACCTAAATGCTTACAAAAACCATGAATCACATACCTACATGCCAAGAATGCACAGTTATATGACAATATACTCTTTCCTCGATGTCCAATGTTGTAACTTCACTTTGATGGTCTACATCTCCTGCTCTATCGTAGCCAAAACATTAGCATCATAACATATCAATATCATCATGATGCCCTAATTTTATAAAATGAATTTATCCACAACAACCTCAATAAAACCAATCCAAAATTGACCATATGCACCCACTTGACAGCATAACCAATCATGAATGGACAATTCATGTTCAACATATGACATCACACAAGCAAGCATACATAGATAGCACTGAAGCATGATGAATATGTAACCCTAACATAAGCAAGAAATGCATGGACAATATGTAACAATATGTAATCAAGTCTGTATCAATAATGCACAAGCATGAGAAACACATAACCAATCACACACTCATTAAAACATGTTGACGACAAGACCATTAACAATTCCATGGAGACACCACTACCACGATTGAAAAAAAGACATATGAACAACAACATATAAACCACAATAATACTAAATGCATCTCCAGCCAACATAAATTCATGACCAACACACCGCCCATCCAGTCCCAGTTTTGAACCATGCTCTAATACCACTATATGGTATTATATATCACACAAAGAGATCGAAAACCAAACATAACCCAAGGAGAGCGTAACCATGCTATGATACCACTCAGTAACACCCTGTTCCCACATCTACCCAGGTAACTGTCCAACTAAGCTAAACATGTGACGAGAGGCTACTAATACGATATTCAACCTCCTAGATAACCTTGAGGAAGTGGAACTGATAGAAACCTGGCAAACAAACCTTACACAATGTCAAAAACATCCCCAGGAGGTATCCCAACCCTTCAGGCCTCTTACACCTAGTTTAGACTGACTTTTTGACAATTTTTAAGCCTTATCCGTAGGCATTCCAATGGATTTCAGCAGCTAGGAGGCTATATCCATAGGAACAAAATGGCAAGTTAGCGACCAGGGCACCTTGCTCAGTTTTTTTCCCACAACTCTGGGATTTGAGCCACCTTTTTAGGCCCAGAGCCTAGGTCACTGCCTAGAACTTCATTAAAATTTAGGGAATCATAAATAACATTGGAACAATGATACAAAATAAATCACAAAAACCAAAGCCCATCTGGACCCCTTCCAATCATGACAAACATTTTCTCAAACATGTCGGAAACATTGAATCTACAGGTGTAAAGAACATATTTAAACATAGGGTTCTCTTACTTATCTAAGAATCGCTAAGAAGCATTTCTCACCTACATCATAAGCTGCAATACAATCTATTTGAATATATATACATTGTATATTCATTTACAAATAAAAACATGGATAGAAACATACATCATCACTGAACAAATACATGCTTATAATCAACACAATAACCAAAAAAATAGAATGGATACAACAACATAGAATACACATATAAATCAATACATTTTCATACCAAATACCAAGGGAATGAATTCCTCATTACTAAATGTAGAAACCAACTGGATATGGGACTTCCATGTTCCATCCGACCATAGATTGGATGAGCCAAGTGTCACTTCAACCAATCACCCTCATGCCATATTCCAAGGATGAATGTGGGATTTCATCAAACATTTTAATCACAATCAATACAAACTTGCAAAGGCCAAACCCCCTCAACCCTCAACTAGTGACTCCACCTCACAGTCAGACTTCACAACCATCACAGATTGGTCTCTATCTAAGTTGTTCCATGTCTCTAGAGTGTTTGTTCTAGCTAGGGCTTTGAGGACTAGTAATTCAACCTGAAATGTTACAAGGCTTCTAGATATTTTTTCCAACCACGGCTTCCAGGACTAGTAACTCAACCCACCTAGGGCTTCCAGTGCATTTTTCCAACCAAGGCTTCCAGGACTATTAATTCAACCCACAGTTGTTCGCTTGGATTCCAGAGATTTTTTCCAACCAAGGCTTCTAGTAACTAATAACTCAACCCACAACTAAAGGAATCATGAGAACCAACCAGAAAAAAATAAATGGAAATAAATCCACAACACCATGGTTATCCAATAAATGGCAAGGCTAGGACAATCTGCATGCATACACCATGCATTCCAAAAATAGTGAGGAAAACATACATGAAACTTGGTACCTGCAATCAAATCTCGTTGTAGCTACTGATCCTGGTGCACAGTTGCACTTTCCTGCTCTTCCCTTGCCTTCTTGATCCAAATCACCAAATATCCACACTATCCAAGACTGCTCCAAGAAAACTCTAAGTATCCAAGAGTATGAGAGAGAGAGAGAGAATAATGAGAGAGATCAAAAAATGCACTTGCCAAAAATCTTACCAACTGATCCTCAGAAGCCTTTTTATTAATGAGACCTCTATTTTCTTTATTTTCCATTATTTTCCTTCAGTTTCCTCCTCACTTGCATCTTGACATTTCTCCTCTCTTTTCTCTTATTTTTCATTATTTTCATATATAAAATGCCAATTAATGTCTCATGCCTTTCAAAAGGCTTTGGCATTTCGTTTCCTAATTTCCTCTAGACATAATAACCGAAGTGAACACCCACTAGGATGTTTTTTCCCAACAATCAGCTTGGGCTACATGTCCCACAACCATGGTTATTATTTTAACTTTATTACATGGATTTTTCACAAGGGATGTTACATAAACCATGCACTGCGATATAATTGTAAAAGTGACGATGTGTTTTGCATCACTTAATAAAGAAATGGTGATGTTTTGGTCTCTTTTATTGATAGTTGGGCATTGTTTTCTATTATGATGTACACATGACCAAAAAGTGTGTGTTATAAACTCTTAGCAAGTATGGGGATACTTGGGTCATGATTGGTCATGTAATTGAACGTGTAGTTTTCAAATATTGTTCTACAAGTTTGGAGAGGATGCAGATGTCGATTCATCACTTATAGATCTAAAGAAAAAAGGTGAAGGAGAATGAACTATGTCATGTCAAGGCACTTGTGCGAAAAATGGAACATAGAAGATGCAGATTATCTTCATGCTTTTGGAGGACCAAAAGCTCTTTAGTGGAGAAGAATGATCTAGGTTGCTCTAGAAACATTCAGTGATCAAAGATGGCTCACGAAAGGCTCAAAAAATTGAAGTCTTCAAATCTCAGTGATACCAAGTCCAATTTTTAATGCTCTTCATTATGATTCTGGTGGCATGGACGACACTCAAATCCGAGTTCATATGACCAACTTATTACAATTTGATGTTTGGCAAGAAAGGAAAAAAGGAGGGGCGCATAGTGTGCCACATGGCATCTGAGTCAGCAAATGGAACACATAGATTACATGATAGTGTACTAGTGGCCTATTAGCCATTAACACTTGGTGTACAATCATTGACTCCTTAACCGTGTAGAAGACAAAAAAAATTATAATACTAAATCTCATAAAAACCAAAAAGAATATATTTAAAAATAACAATATATAAAAAGTGTTTACAAATGTTTTAATATAATGAATATGGATATGAATATAATCATATTAAAAGCACACCATCATATATTTTTAATAAAAAGAGGTTCGGCCTTTTTTTTATTAAAAATAGGTTGGGCATTTTTGTAAAACATCTTCAAGAGGAATTAGCACAACATTACTAACATACCTCATTCAGATCATTTTTTGTATCAGAGATTCGGATTTGTTGTGAAATAAGGGATATAATTGTTTGCAAGTTTGTGTCATGCTTACAAGGTTAAAACTCAAAAGAGGAGAAGGGAATTTGGTTGAAAGCCTTGTAGTTGAGTCAGGAGGAAGAAGGGAAAGGTTTCCAAAGTCTTCAACTCTAGCACATCCTCAATTTAAATTTGAGTCTTCAGTGATCATGTCTCATGAAGAAGAACCTACCCTGACAGAAGATGAGAGAGCATCCAAAAAGGCATTTTTTGATATGATTGAGATGGTTAAGGTCCTCTGTGAGGAGAGGAATTTATGGATGCAAGGAGAAAGTTCTAGGCCTCCAAGATGAGAGGGTTCTCCAGGAGGAGGAGGCCATGGAGATGGTAGGAAACCACCATTCACTCCACCATCACCCTCACCACCATATACACCTTCCTCCTCATCATCTTCCACTACCACAACCCTTTAATTTGTTCATCCACATACTTCAAAAGGGACTGGTAAATCACCGTTACTTAAACTTGATGTCAAATTTGAGATACGGATGTATAATGGCGAAGTGAATGCAGAGAAGTTGGATATTTGGATTTTTCAATTGGAGGTTTATTTTAGAATTTAAAACCTTCAAGAGGATGAAAAAAATATTCAATTTGCTTCTTTGATAATGGAGGGCGTGACACTTGTATGGTGAGAAGCAAGGACACAAGATGAGATTAAAAACCACGGTAAGAACTCAGTGTCTTGGTCTCATTTTATTTCTTCCATTAAAAGACAATTCTATCCTCTAGCTTACATGCAAAAAGCCATTATGGAATGGCATAATTTTATAGAATTGAAAGGTCAAAGTGTGCAAGATTACACTCATGAATTTAGGAGAAGAGCTCTTATTTTGGGTGTCAATTTATCTTCTCAGGAAACTTTGTTAAAGTATATAGGGGTTTCTCACAACTATATTAGACATATTATTCTCATGTTCAGTCTCACAAACTTAGATGAGGTTTGTGTTAAAGCCATACATCTAGAAGCAAGAGGGAAACATAGTGTAGATGAGAAAAGTGATAGTTTCCTTCAGTATGAAGGTAAAGGAAAAGGTAAGTTTAATGGAAGAGGAAAGAAAAATGGTTCTATTAAAATAGGGAAAGAGAAACTCATATGTAAACATTGTTTGAAAAATGGCCATGATGAATACGATTGTTGGAAACTCCACCCAGAGTTGAAGCCAAACAAACCTAAAACCAAAGAGAAGGAGAAAATTGTTGCAAGCATTGAACATGACTTTCGTTCATATTCAGGAGATGAAACCAAGATTAAAGCAATGGGTTTTAAAGGTAAGAACATAGCAAGAACTAGTTCTTCAAGTTATTCTCTTCTAACTCAAGATGAGGACACAATAATTGAAATCTTCCACATTAGATTTATTTCAAAGGATACCAAAATAGACACACTATTTGATAGTGGTTCTCAAGCCAATTTGATTTTTGAAGACTTAGTTAAGAGGTTAAATTTAGAAATTGTTACACATCCAAGACCTTATATTTTACGCTGGATATGCAAGAATGAAAACTTGCAGGTAACAAGAAGGTGCATCCTAAGGTTTGCAATCAATTTAAACTTTCTTGACAAAGTTGAACTTGATGTAGTTACACTTGAGATTTCAGGTATTGTTTTGGGCAGTCCTTATCTTAATGATAGGAGGGAATTATTTCATTGCCATGAGAATAAGTACCACTTGTTTAATGATGGAATTGAGTACATAGCTAGAGCACATAAGAAGAAGATGATTTTGTCTCTTATATGTGCAAGAGAAATGAAGAGAATGGTTAATTCAAGTCAAAATTTGGCTTTGTTAATGTTCAAGCATAGTGATGTTTTGAATGAGACCTTTCAAAAAGTTGCATCAAATAAACAAGATGATTTCATAGAGGTTGCTATTTTTTGTAACAATATGTTTTAGGGCTCTAACATGTTGCCTTTGAAAAGAGGTAAACAAGATGTGAAAAATTTGCAGCAATCCACATCAGTGTTGAATAGTGATGGAAACAAGATGCCAGTGCAAGAGAGTGCAAAGGTCAAAGAGAAAGTGCCACAAAAATTTGAGAAAGAAGGCATAGGTTCCACAAGTACTTATTTTTGGTTTCAAAATGGTACATGGCAATGGCGAAAACCCTTGGTCAAAATTTGACACAAGTACAAGGCAAGAAAGCTAAAAATCGCCATGTTGAAAGTGTTGAAGGTGAGAAGAAATTGAAGTTTTCCAAGTTTCCTTTGATTGATGACTAAGGTGGGAAAAATTTTGTTTCTTCATGGACAGCTCGTTGTTCTGCAAATTCTAGGAAATTTCAGCATGACGGTGTCTACAATAGTTAGACAGGGTCTCCAGAATCAAGGAAAAATATTAGTTTTTATGAAAATCTCAAATTGTTGAAATTGGAAAAATTCCAGTGGATTGAGACTCGAAGGGTGAGGGAAATGTACCCTCATCCACATGTTCAATAATGAAATATATTTTTGGGTCCAAAATTCTTCCAGTGGGAAGGAATGATTAGTTTCTAAGAATTATTCTCAAAAATCAAAGTTCTAATAATGACGTGAAACCTGAATGATTGCTTAGTGCTCATTGTTCTGAATCCTACGCAACTTGTTTCGCGTGAATGGACTCTGTATGATCCCATAAATGAGTTCTTTTCGCTTTTCTAAACAGGAAAAAAAATGATGATTAGTTTTGCAGTCCACGAAATCCATCGAAACTGCTACTTTGGCACCAACTAGCCCGATTTAGGTCCAGTTAACTAAATTTAGACAGAAAATTGTGGAAAAACTATTATAAGTCATAAATTTTAGTTTTTGAAGAAATCAGTAGCAAAAAGAGGCTAGATGACCATTTTTGGGCATTCTGAACTCATTAGTGCAGGTTTGAGGAGCAGAAAAACATTGTAAACACATAATTTTTCAAATTTGAGCATAATATAGAGGCCCAAGCCACAGAAGTTAGACCAAGAAGATGTAGCCTAGGAGGGATGAAATCCTTCATAAAATCCCTGTGTTGATGTTATATATGGTGATTTACTGTACTTTTATTTGTTGTTGTTCAACCTTTCTTTTATGTTAAATTGTTCATAAAATTAACATAAAAAACATTCATGAGACTTAGTAACTTGCAAGAGAACTTAAACCCTTAAGCACATATAAGACATTTGTTTAAAACATATGAAAGAGGAATTAACACAACATTACTAAAACTCCTCATTCATATCACACCATATAAATAACTATTATAACGACGAGGTTAGTTATATATGTAACAAATATTAATAACTATAAACGATGGATTTAATGGTTATGAAAACAACGGTATGAAAGGGAAAGTTATATTCATATGTTATATAAAATTGAAGCCACCAAGATTTTACCCCAAGCCTCTACCAACAGAACACTCTATATAAAACATGGTTTTCGTCAAGCTAATAATCCATTTCTTTTTATGTTCATCGCATGAAATTTATCTAAACACTTATCATTTTTAATTCCAACAACGAAGTACACAATGTGCTTGCAACCCTGAGCTACACAAAAATAGAGGAGAAACCCTCACGCAGTAGAATCATGAGGAATCTGAATGATTACCTTAGAGGCTAATTTTTTACAAAGGCAGATGTATATCAACTTTATAATCATTCTTCTCATTTTTATGCAATAAATCTGATGGTGTAATCAATTTCTTCATCTGAGTAGCAAATCTTCAGTCAACTAGCATAGAGGAATCTTTTTAGAATCATGGGGAATCTAAAAAATTTCATTGGGGCCAAATTTTCACAGTGACAGAATCATTCCAACTTTATACTCAAACGAACCAAAATTTTGCTAGGAGTCTAATCGCGTAATCAGTTTCATGATCCGAGCAGCGAAATTTAACTCAAATTGCAGATAAGAATCTTTGTGCAATCATGAGCAATCTAAAAGATTCCCTAAGGGCCAAATTTTCACATTTTCAGAACCATGACGAATTTATACTCATTTTACTTAGTTTTTCGCAAGGAGCGCAATGGTGAAGTCAGATTTGTCATCTGAGCAATAAAATTCTAGTCAACCAGCGAGGAGAGGGTCCATATTTTGACCGAAGAAAAATGGGGCCGAATTTACAGTTATTTGACACGTATTTGCATTAGGAATCCAATGGTGTGTTGGGAAAAATACTGAGAGGGGGGGGGGGGGGGCTGAATCAGTATTTAGAGCTATCTGAAAACTTTTTACTTTTTCTTTATTTTAAAACCATACACTACTTTACTGAACCCAACTCGTGTATACACATGTATATCCTTGATAAAACTCGCGTATGTCCAGAGATCTTATTATGCATTTAATTCTTTACTTAGATCATTGCATCATTCATTCATCGGATGTTTTAGAAAGCAGTAAGCATGTGCAGTAATAAAAAAATAAACCATCACACATGAACACCAGTATTTAAGGTGGAAACCCAATTCGGGAGAAAACCACCGCTGTTGTCATCTCTGTCTTCAATATTTATTATAAAGAAAACTTCTTACAATTTTGTACTGGCGCAAACTCATACCAGCACGCAGGCACCCACCTGTAGAAGGCTGCAACCTTCTCTCGTTCTCCAACCACTACTGGAAAGGAGATCCAACCCCTTGATCTCGTTTACCAGCCTCTCCTGGAAGGGAGCTACGATCCCCTGAAGTTAGCACCAGCTTCTACTGGCAGAAAGATTCCACTTTCATATTGAAGGCTTCAACCCTCAGATCCACTGCAGACCATGTTTCATCAATTTTCAAACTGGATCAAACAGCTTCAACACAACCCTTCACTTAACATCAACAAACATACTTTGCCCAATACTTCAAACAGAACAGTGAGACCACTGTAACCAGAATATCAAAAATAACCCAGACTTCAGAATATATATGCAGATGTAAACTCAACCCTGAACATTCATTAATTCAAATATCCTGCGCTACTTTTATTCATTGAAGTCGCGTGTATATGCGCTTTCCTGCTCACCAACCTGTGTATGCCTCTGTGCAAACTGTTTTTAATAACATGAAATGCATACGGCACTTCTCTTCACCGAAGTTGCATGTATACGTGCTTTTCTTCGTATCAACCTACGTATACTTCTGAGAATACTGATTTTCAGAATGTGATCAAACTCAGATTCAGATCTGAGGCTTTCAGTCAGAGACCTTCTTAGCAATGCAGAACCTTTAGACAGTCAGTTAGTTTTAACCATGTTTTCTCACTCATCCTTCATCATGTTTTTTGAATCAGTGATTATATTTGTTCATTATCAAATTAGAAACATACTCCATATTCAATCAACCCAGACCTTCAAGTAGACTTCATTGACCGACAGTAGAGAGAAAACAGAAATCACAGAAGTATTATCTGTAAATAAGCTTCAGAAACCCTAACTTCCATACGCGCTTTTAATGAAGCGAACCCGCGTATATGCGCGCTTTTACCAAGACAAACTAGCGTACAGATCTGTAAAAGATAATCTTTGCAGAACAAACCAGATCTAAAAACTTACCCAGATTTCTTCAATTTCTTCATCGGACTTGCGCCAAGTCTTCATCATTTCTTTTGCAGATCATCCTAGAGATTCATCATTTCTAGATCTAGAGATCTTAACCTTCATCATATCCATAGGTGCATCATAGATTCAGATCTATCAGTTAAGAACAGAGTTCATCCATGCAGATATTCCTTAGAGAGATTTATTCATTAACAACCCTTTCACTTGCACACCATTGCACTATGATCTTCTTCTCCTTATATAGATTTAGCCTTTGTCAATACCATGAGTCAAAACCATTCAACCGCTGATGGTATTCCTGGACGGGATCAAATAGATAATCCAGCGCTCAATACTATGGGCCAATACCATGGTTATGTCCCCTGGTTTTATAAATTTAGAGCGCAAATAGGTATACGCGACTTGGTACGTACTTTTCCACGTACATATGCTACTTTGCCTTTACAAACCCGCATATGCTTTGTGACATATCTTATTCATCATTATTCTGGCACTTACTAGAATTATTTTCTCTGTCACATCTGTAGCTACATAATCCTTACATATTTAACACATAGGTTGCTTATCATAGGCAACTCATCAAGCAGGTTTCTATCAAGGACAACTTCATCAAGTAGGTTGCCATTAAGGACAACACATTCAATATAATAGTATACAAGAAACATATTTCCAACAATCTCCCCCTTTGGACTTGATGGCAACTATGACCAGAAATACATGCAGCAACAACATTCTCCCCCTTTGACATCAAGGGAAAAGGGTAGATCAAGATCCTTTGTACCGACAATACCATGCTCCCCTTGAGATCATGCTGCAACTTCAAACATAATATTCAATGAAGTACATGACTCTATGACCTTTCCTATCACCAAGGACTCAAACTTACATCAATGATCCAACCAAGTGGATTTACATATGTGCCACAAGTACCCAACCAAGTGGGTTTACACATTTGAAGAAGTCCTTACATAACTGAATATAACAATTTACATCATGGGTCTCAACATGACCTTTTCATCAAATTACAGAAATGACTTATACAATCAAGATCAAATAATCTCAAGCATGAAATCAGACCATAGCAAGTAATTAGAATGCCAACAATGCATCCTTTCCATATGACCAAATCTCCCCCTTAGCTTGTGCATCTTGAACATTTTCAACAACAAATAATCAAGGCATCTTCATGAAATATGAGAGAATGAAACATAAATATGAGAGCTGAAACATCACCAGAGATACCCAACAGCACCACAGCTGTGCTGAAGAATGCTAACCCAGAAAAAAATTTGTCAGCAGACCCATACGCTGTTTTCTATGTATAAATTTGCGTATATATGTGACTGTCCTTCAAGAAATCCGTGTATCCAATTTAATATTCTATATTTAAGTAGATCTGATCTTCTGCATGGCAGAGACTACTCCCAGCTTCTGTCTGAGATATTCGAACGCTTCCCTGGTTAAAGGTTTGGTAAATATATCAGCCACTTGTTTTTTGGAGGGGACATACTCCAACTTCACCTTTTGTTCAAGTACTTGTTCACGTAAGAAGTGAAACTTGATGGGAATGTGCTTGGTCTTGGAATGCATAACAGGATTCTTTGAGATACTGATGGCACTTGTATTATCACACATAATGGAGATAGGAGGTGAACATTTTATTTGAAAGTCTTGTAAGGTTTGCATCATCCAAAGAAGTTGAGTGCAACATGATGCGGCAGCCACATATTCTGCTTCTGCTGTAGATAAGGCAATAGAGTTTTGCTTCTTGCTGAACCAGGATACTAACCGGGGCCCCATATAGAATGCACCACCACTAGTTCTTTTCCGATCATCAACATTTCCAGCCCAATCTGCATCAGTGTAAGCATGAAGAGTAAGATCAGCATTCTTTGGATACCATAGTCCAAAGTCTTGAGTTCCTTGTAGATATTTGAATATTCTTTTAACAGCCTGAAGGTGAGACTCTTTTGGATTAGCTTGGAATCGCCCAACAATCCCAACTGCATGCATAATGTCTGGTCTAGTCCCAGTGAGATAGAGTAAACTTCCAATCATAGATCTGTATTCTGGTTGATTCACCGTGGGAGAATCATCATGAGAACTGAGATTACATCCGGTTATCATTGGTGTACTTACAGGTTTGCACTCTTCCATGCCATACTTCTTCAGAATTTGTTTAAGATATTTTTCTTGTGATAAGAATATGCCATCTGTTGCTTGATGCACTTGCAAGCCAAGAAATAATGTTAGTTCCCCAAGTAAAGACATTTCAAATTCTTGCTGCATAACAGAAGCAAATTTCTGACTCATAGACTCTTCATTACTTCCAAAGATGATATCATCAACCATATACAACCACAATCAATAGTTTATCATTTTCATTTTTTGTGTATAAGTTGCTATCAGCAGACCCCTTTGAAAAACCTTGTTGATGAAGATATTTGTCAAGACGATAGTACCATGCCCTTGGAGCTTGTTTGAGACCATATAGAGCCTTTTTAAGTCTACAAACAAGTTTTTCATCATTTCCCAAAATGAATCCTTCTGTTTGTTCTATATAAACTTCTTCTTCTAGATCACCATTGAGAAAAGCAGATTTAACATCCATTTGATAAACTTTGATTTGTTGGAAGCTTGAAAAAACAAGAAACATTCTTATGGCTTCAAGTCTAGCTACAGGAGAAAAAGTTTCTTCAAAGTCTATACCTTCTTGTTGAGCATACCCCTTGCAAACAAGTCTAGCTTTATTTCTTATAACATCCCCATTCTCATTTAACTTGTTTTTCAATATCCATTTAGTTCCAATGACATTTTTGTCATGAGGTCTTGGTACTAATTCCCAAGTGTGATTCTTTTCAATTTGATCAAGCTCTTCATTCATGGCTTGAATCCAACATTCATCTTTGCTAGCTTGATTGACATTATGTGGTTTAATAGTGGATAGAAATGCCAGATAGCTAGAAGATCCCACAAGAGTCCTTCTTGTTTGTACACATGATCCCTTTTCTCCCAAAATTTGAGATTCTGGATGATTCTTTTGAACATATCTGGATGGAGCTTTTTCAGATAAATCTTTTTCGGGTTCTTCATTGGGTTCACTGTCTATATCATTTCTATTTGATGTAGAAGGATATTTATTTTTCTGCATAATGCTTTCATCGGTTGTTTTATTTTCTTCTTTTGTTGTGAGGAGACTCATCAATATAACATCAATACATTCAACAATCTTAGGAAGTCTTATTATACAACATTTCTATGCTCTACTCACTGAAGAGTAGCTTAAAGTATTCACTGCCACTCTGGTTTCAAACTTGCCAAGTTTTTCATGTTATTTTTAATAAACAAAAGCCTCCAAAACTCACAATGCTTTCCCAGGTGGAGATTACCATACAGAGTTCTGTATGTAGGTTTTATCTGTTACATGAACATGTGCCTTATTTAAAATATTTGTTATAGATTGTATGAGCTGCTTCTCCCCAAAATGTATCAGGTGTTCCAGAATCATCAAGCATGGCTCTAGCCATTTGTTGAACTGTTTTATTCATTCTTTTTGCTACACCATTTTGTTGTGGGGTGCCGACTAAAGATATCTTTTACCTGCCATTCTTAAATTCAAAGAATTAATAGAATGCTGTATTCTCATCCTCAAATCAGATCATGAGCCTTGAGATTGCCCAGAATCTAAATTCATTTTCAACAGACCTTTGAGAATCTGAAATTTCTCAAATGCTTCATCTTTGTGTTTAATCAACCCAATCCAACACATTCTAGAGAAATCATCAATAAATAAGATATAGTATTTTTCACCATGTGGTGACTTTTTCCTCACAGGTCCACATATGTCAGTATGAATGAGTTCAAGAGGCTTACTTGATGATCCTTCCTTGGCATTAAATTGTACTCTGGTTGCTTACCGAATTGGCAGGATTTGCATATGATATTTTCAGGTAGAGTAATATTAGGAAGATCACGAACAACTTTAAGTTTGCTTGATTTGCTGATTTGAGAGAAGCTCAGATGCCCCAACCTTCTATGCCATAGCCAGTTTTCTGAAGATTTACTCAAGTAACATTGTTCTTTGCAGTTCTTCAATACATACAGGTTGCATGGAGTTCTTTTTCATTTAATAATTTTTTTACCTGTATCAAGATCACGTACCACACATTATTTTGAACTAAAGACAACTTCAGTTCCTTGATCACACATTTGACTTACACTTAACAAGTTATGCTTTTCAATCATCCCCACCTTTTGCTGACATTGTGCTTTTCTTTTCTTTTAAGAAGAGAGCAGACCTTTTCCTTAGCCATAAATGAAGTGTTATCATTTCCAAATGTAACATTCTTTTCTTTTTCTAGAGCACTATATGCAAAAAGTTTGTTTTTGTCACCTGTCATGTGTTTTGAGCATCCACTATCAATGTACCATTGGTTTTCTTCACCTTCTGCAAATAAAGCTATGCCACAATTTTCAACCTGTAATTCCTTCTTTTTCCACACTTTGGAGCTTGAAGAAAAATGCTCTTTTGGCTGAACTTTGCTTATGCATTCAGATTCTTCATGGCCAAAGTTATTGCAATAAGCACATTCAACTTCATTTTGAAGAGGATAAAAGTTGTTATAGGTATTCTTCTTTGTTCCAATATCAATCCTTTTCTTTATTACTTCTCTTGTCATAAAGGTTTTATATGCAACACATTGAACAGATTTATGACCAAAATTGTGACATGAGAAACATTGTCCATTGAAGAAGGAATTTATGCAATCATGAAATCTTCTACTTGAATTTACCTGTTGATTGGTGTTTCTTTGAAAGATATTCCTGTTAGTGTTTTTTGAATTGAGATGATCATGCTTTACCTGTAAAGATTCTTTATTCCCTTGCTGAGTGGCAGAATGTTGTATATTAGCTGTAGTTGCTTTTAGATAATTTGGTGCTGAAGCCTGAGAAGATTCTCTGATATATCCAAGACCTGTCTTTATAAGAGGAGAACGTTGTACCTTGATAATCTCATCTAAGGTTTCAGATCCTTTAGCAAATCTAAGATTCAAATTCTTTACTTTCTCAATTTCTTTTCTTAGACTTACTACTTCACATTCTAATTTCTCATTGTGTTTCTCCTTTTCTTCAAGCTGATTTTTCAGAGTCTCTATGGTTATTTTACTTTCTTCTAAGCATACTTTGAGTTGATTGTTTTCATCAAGAAAATCATTGTCCTCTAAAGCATCCATAAAAGTATCATTTTCTTCTCTAGATTCTTTTTCAAATGCCATGAGAAGTCTAAGATCTTGTTCACATTCTTCCTCACTATCAGATAACCCATCACTGTCTTCATGAGTATAGTAACTTTTTCTATTGCTAAACTGATTCTTTTTCCTTCTTGCTACTTCCTTCCCTTTTTCATGTGTTTCTTTATGAGGACACTTAGCAGCATAATGACCAACTCTTCCATAATCAAAAAATTTGAAAGGAAGCTTACCTCTGAACCGTCCTGTGCTAAGTTGGAGTTTCTTTACAAAATCTACCTCATCTTCTTCTGAGATATATCCTGATCCTTCTATTTCTTGTACTTATTTCCCTTTTGTAGAAGCTCTAAAGACAACTTCTTTGACTTTAGATGGTCCTCCTCTTCTCATTTCATATGCAGTTAGTATGCCATGTAGTTGCACTATAGTAAGATTTTGAAGATCCTGCTTTTCTTCAAGAGCAGAAACTTTTGACTCAAATTTTGCCGTTAGTGATCTTAAAATTTTCTCAACCAAAGTAGTTTCGGTTATTGTTTCTCCTAGATTTCTCATACGATTTACAATATCATCAAGACGTAAAAAGAAATTGGCAATGCTCTCCTAATTATCCATTTTTAGATTCTCATATTGAATTCTGAGAGTTTGGAGTTTAGCACTTTTTACCTTTGTATCACCTTCATAACTTAGAATGATTTTGTCCCATATTGCCTTTGCTATATTCAGCTGCATGACTTTGAAAAATTCTGATTCAGTTAGACTTCCCAATAGAGCATTGACCACCTTTGCATTTGTTTCATAATTCTTTCTTTCTGTTGGATCTGTTGGTACTGCGGCTGGATATTGATATCCTCCTTCAACAATAGCCCATACATCTGCTCCCAGAGACTGAAGATAGGATCTCATCCTTGTTTTCCATAAGATTAAATTGTTTCCGTTAAAGAGCGGAGGCCTGATAGATGTTGTTCCATCTTGATTGCTCATCTTGCTTGATCTTCCTTCTAGCGGCTAAGCTTTTTTCAGAAGGACCTGCTCCGATACCAATTGTTGGGAAAAATACTAAGAGGGGGGGGTGAATCAGTATTTAGAGCTATCTGAAAACTTTTTACTTTTTCTTTCTTTTAAAACCATACGCTACTTTACTGAACCCAACTCGCGTATACATGCGGATATCCTTGATAAAACTCACGTATGTCCAGAGATCTTATTATGCATTTAATTCTTTACTTAGATCATTGCATCATTCATTCATCAGATGTTTTAGAAAGCAGTAAGCATGTGCAGTAATAACAGAATAAACCATCACACATTAGAAACACACATGAACACCAGTATTTAAGGTGGAAACCCAATTCAGGAGAAAACCACTACTACTGTCGTCTTTGTCTTCAATATTTATTCTAAAGAAAACTTCTTACAATTTTGTACTGGCGCAGACTCATACCAGCATGTAAGCACCCACCTGCAGAAGGCTGCAACCTTCTCTCATTCTCCATCCACTACTGGAAGGGAGCTCCAACCCCCTGATCTCGTTTACCAGCCTCTCCTAGAAGGGAGCTACGACCCCCTGAAGTTAGCACCGGCTTCTACTGGCAGAAAGATTCCACTTTCATACTGAATTCTTCAACCCTCAGATCCACTACAGACCACGTTTCATCAATTTTCAAACTGGATCAAACAGCTTCAACACAACCCTTCACTTAACATCAACAAACATACTTTGCCCAATACTTCAAACAGAACAGTGAGACCACTGTAACCAGAATATCAGAAATAACCCAGACTTCAGAATAGATATGCAGATGTAAACTCAACCATGAACATTCATTAATTCAAATATCATACGCTACTTTTATTCACTGAAGCCGTGTGTATACGCACTTTCCTGCTCACCAACCTGCGTATGCCTCCGTGTAAACTATTTTTCATAACATGAAATGCATATGCCACTTCTCTTCATCGAAGCTGTGTGTATACGCACTTTTATTCATATCAACCTGCGTATACTTCTAAGAATATTGATTTTCAGAATGTGATCAAACTCAGATTCATATCTGAGGCTTTCAGTCAGACACCTTCTCAGAAATGTAGAACCTTTAGATAGTCAGTTAGTTTTAACCATGTTTTCTCACTCATCCTTCATCATGTTTTCTGAATCAGTGATTATATTTGTTCATTATCAAATCAGCCACATACTCCATATTCAATCAACCCAAACCTTCAAGTAGACTTCATTGACTAACAACAGAGAGAAAACAGAAATCACAGAAGTATTATCTGTAAATAAGCTTCAGAAACCCTAACTTCCATACGCGCTTTTAATGAAGTGAACCCGCGTATATACGCGCTTTTACCAAGACAAACTAGCGTATAGATATGTAAAAGATAATCTTTGCAGAACAGACCAGATCTATAAACCTACCCAGATTTCTTCAATTTCTTCATCAGACTTGCGCCAGGTCTTCATCATTTCTTTTGCAGATCATCCTAGAGATTCATCATTTCTAGATCTAGAGATCTTAAACCTTCATCATATCCATAGGTGCATCATAGATTTAGATCTATCAATTAAGAACAGAGTTCATCCATGCAGATATTCCTTAGAGAGATTTATTCATTAACAACCCTTTCACTTGCACACCCTTGCACTATGATCTTCTTCTCCTTATATAGATTTAGCCTTTGTCAATACCATGAGTCAAAACCATTCAACCGCTGATGGTATTCCTGGACGGGATTAAATAGATAATCCAACGCTCAATACTATGGGCCAATACCATGGTTATGTCCCCTGGTTTTATAAATTTAGAGCGCAAATAGGCATACACGACTTGGTACGTACTTTTCCGTGTACATATGCTACTTTGCCTTTACAAACCCGCGTATGCTTTGTGACATATCTTATTCATCATTATTCTGGCACTTACTGGAATTCTTTTCTCTGTCACATCTGTAGCTACATCATCCTTACATATTTAACACATAGGTTGCTTATCATAAGCAACTCATCAAGCAGGTTTCTATCAAGGACAACTTCATCAAGTAGGTTGCCATCAAGGACAACACATTCAATATAATAGGATACAAGAAACATATTGCCAACATGGTGTAGTTCATTGCTTCAATAGAGGTGCGCATTTTTAGGCAATCCCTGGAAGTGGAGGTACATGGTGTTTTTTGTGCATGCACGTTATGAATTTTTTGGTGCCTTTGTTTCTCATTTTTTTTCTTTATGTTTCCTCTTCTTTAAAGTATGCACATGTCATTTTTCATAAATTTTTCACATACATTCTGCTAACATCGCAGAAGCAAAAGATCTTGGTTAATTCTAGGAGCTGAGAGTTCTGGATCACCCAATGTCGTTATAGTTGGAAAAAACATTCTCTTATAACCTTAATACAATAGCTCTTTACTCAAAATAATATCTAGCTCTTCTAACCTAATATAAAGGTTAGTCCTTAACATAATGTCAAAAAACAATTGTCAAATCAATGAAGCAAGAAACTAGATTTTTATTATTATTGCAAAAGCTCCTTCACAATGATACGTAACATACCAAAATGGTCAATAATTAAATTATAGCACTTAAAAATAGTGTAACCTTTATTTTTATTTGTTTTTGGTATATTGTAGCCATATGCTATCTTCTTATCTTACTTCCATATAGATTGGCTAAGAAAAAGCTAATTATAATGAAACACGAATAGATTTCATCCCTACCCAAAAAAAATGGTACCATAGAGATTTCAATCCAATGTTGGAAAAAACCACTTAACTCTTAAATTGAAGATATCTTATATAAATAGTAAAAATGCAACTTCTAATTAAAAGAAAATAACATCACCAAATCAATATTTAATGTTTTAAATTAAATATCATTAAAAAAATCTAAAAATAAATAAATAACACCTACAACTAATAATAATAAAAATAATAAATATGATAATATTTATAAAATTAATTATTAAAAACGAACTAATTATTATATTAAAAAAATAAAAATAATAAAAACAAAACCTCCCGTTAACTTGTCTTTTTAGTAGCTAAACTAGTTATAAAATAACCCAGGGAAATCCTAAAATGTTTAACATTTCTCAAGTTAGTACCTTGTGTCTTTAATATTGCTTCATGTTACCATCTTTGGATTATATTATAGTCTTGATATCATTCATGTTAACTAATATTTACCAAGCCAGATCAAATATTGGCTTTGTTACTATGCCCAATCAGAAATCTAGCTTTGGATAAACCATTATCAACTAGTATTTTTGTTAGCTATAGACACAATATGGTTAAAAAACATTATCAAACATTTGATCACTTATAATATTCGAAACACAAACACCTTGTGATATATTTGTTTATCTTTTACTATTTGATAATAACATTTCGTCTTTTTTCATTTCTCATTAACAATACTAATTTTAGTTTCATCAATTTATATAATTATTTGATTAGTTCCATCAATTTATATAATTCTTTAATTCTTTTACAAATATCACTTCCAAACACATTGTGATATATTTATTTACTTTTTACTATTCGATAATAAATTTCATTTTTTTTCATTTCTCATTAACAATACTAATTTTAGTTCCATTGATTTATATAATTATTTAAATCTTTTAAGAATACCACTCTAAATTCAATAAAATAATTATTTACAAAGAATAAAATATATTCCCTAATTATTTAGGAATATCACTTCCAAACACTAATTAGGAATATCACTTCCAAACACATTCTGATATATTTGTTTACTTTTTACTATTCGATAATAGCATTTCATTTTTTTTTTTCATTTTTCATTAACAATACTAATTTTAGTTCCATCGATTTATATAATTATTTAAATCTTTTAAGAATACCACCCTAAATTCAATAACATAATTATTTACAAATAATAAAATACCTTCCCTCCACATAGGAAAGGATCTTTTTGTACCGCCCCCATAAAAAAGAACCCAAGGAAAGCTCTTCTAAATTTTCTCTTGAATCACTACTTTCACTAAAAAAAAATTCCTATGGGAAATTATTGATATCATGTTGAACCCATTAAGTACACGCTTTACCGGATAGATGTATTTTTCTTTAAAATTTGAAAAGTTAGCAGCCAAGGATATCTCCCAAGCCACTATTAACTGAGAAGCTTGTTTGTAAATTTCTTCCAAATTCATGAAACCTACTTCAATAGATTCCTCTAAAAATAATTTTTTTTATATACTATCAGTACATTGCCTTCTAGCTACACTTTTTAATACTCTAAGTATCTTAATACTCTTAATCTATGATTAAATGACTATTTCTTTCTATTGAGTCTATAAATATTGAGTTTGTAAATATGGTATAGGTTAAGTTTTTTCTTATTCTTTTTACCATTATAAATCTTATTGCATTATAAATCAATCTTATTGTATTAGTATAAATTTATTTTAAGCATTGATGTAATACAAGTTGTTTAGAGTAATTAATATTTTTACATGTAATTTTTTTTAGAGTGAAAAATACAATGTTTCAATTTTTATTGTTTAAATTGTATTTTTCAATGTTATATAGAGTACATAATTTAAATTTGTAAGTCCAAAAAATATTTGTTGGACTTTCAAAAACATATACCTAAAAAGAGACCAAACTGTGTGCATTGAGACACTTTATCAAGACACATTAAAATGACTTTTTATTATTAATATATTTTTAAGTATATCTGAATATTAATTTTATTAAAACATTTTATTAATAATTTACATTGAATATTTTATTATATACAATATTAAAATACTATAGATATATATAAATGATATTGACATAAAATAGTTAACATAAATCTTCAAATAATTTATTAAAATAAGTATTGAAATGAATAAAGTTTATATATCTTATTCACACTTATTTGCTTCTAATTATTTTAGATTACATTTTACTAAGTCATATGAACAACTAACTAAACATGCATCACATATTTATGTTTATCAACATTAATTTTCTTTTTAAAAAATATTTAATTTTTATTAAAAAAAAAAAAAAAGACTATTATCAACTCCAAGTACATTACACATCACTCTTACTCTTGAACTATTGAATACGCCTCTGGACTCAATAATCATAAGCTTCTATACTCAATAATCTATTGTAAGTTAATATTTTGTTTACTCATGAGCCTCTAGACTCAAAAATCTATTCCGGGTTATTACTTTGTTCATTGAAAAGCAACACATACAAATCATTCCAATCATTCCAGGGATGAAAACCTAGGCAGAATGTACATTATATTCTATTCCAAATTAGTTTGAACATTAAAAAAAAAAAAAAACATTCCATAGATGAGAACATATGAAGAATTTACATTATATTTTATTCGAAATTAGAATTGTTGCATTTGTCTCATGTTTTGGTGGAGCGGTAGCAGGGTTGGAATTTGGATTTCTCTTTATCCGTCACAGAATTTTTTTTAACATTTTGGGTCATTATGTTGTCCTTCAAGAAACATTATTTTAAAATTGTGCCCGTCATTGGTGATGTTTAACTAGAATTGCATTGAAATGTTCAACTAAAATTCAAATAATTTTGAAAAATAAACTGCACTTATAATAAATAAAAAAAACACAATAAGAAAATTTCTAAATGATAGGCCACATAATTTACTAGAAGAAATTGGCAGCATGTGTTTGGTTTCTAAAATAAGGAAAAAATTCTTCCACCAAGTTAAAAAAACAAACCATTAAATGCACCATATTTCATTTAAATAATTAAAACTAAACTTAAAAATTAGAGATCACCTACTAGTAGCTTTTGTGAGAAGGAAATATTGGTGGTTCAGCGTTAGTTTTCAATTGTCCTCCTCCTTTATGTGGCCAGAAAACCCCAAATCCAATTTGTGGGGAGTCTTCTGCGTCACCCTAGAGAAAATCACACAAAGAAAAACTAAAATTGACCATCTACCAAGTTTAAAACAACATGGACGTTTTCAGTTTTCAAATACCAACCACAATCCAAAACTAAAATTAACTCTTTGCACACTTTCATTCATTGGGAAAAGGAAAACTATGTAAGAAAACAACTACAACTATTTATAACCTTGCAAATCTAGTCTTCTCCAATCTCTTCCTTTAACATAAAATTAAATGAAATGAAATGAAAATAGATATTTATCACTTTAAAAAAACTTAAATTTAATGTTATTTCTTAGCATGTAATTATTGATTTTACCTTCAAATTTATAAAAAAATGATATTTAATTGAATAAAAAAAATAGAACTAGTCAAGAAAGTAATGTGATGTGCATAGGTTTTTTTTTTTTTCTCTTTGTTTAGAAGCTATAGAGTTTTTAAATATCCATTACATTGTTTAAAATAAAATATAAAATAAAAAAAATCCGTATATATCCAATCTATTATATTTTTAAGAGAAAAAAACAACATGTCCATATATACCCAATTTGTTATTTTGGAAAAAAATAAGTGCAGAAATTTTATGGTTTAGGTGGTGCTCATAAAATATCTTCTGTCAGCACATCTACCCATTTTTAATTTGTTTCTTTCAAAAAGAGGACTTAGCTAATTTCAAAAAGAGGACTGGGATGGAAAGATCACCCTACCGTTATTTAAACTATTTGTAAATCTAGTTAAATTTAAACTATTTGTAAATCCAATTGAATAAGCTTTAAATTTGATTATCTGTAATTTCAGTTAAATAAATTAATGGCATTAAATAAACTTAAACTATTTGTAAATCCTATTGAATAAATTATCGGAAATTATTTTTGAAAGCTCCTTGTATAGTTGAGAGACATAATATGAATATTTTATCTAAAATTCAAAACCCAATTCCAGATTAAGTGAAAAATGGCAATGAATTTGGTGAAAAATGTCCAACCAAAATATTTCATGAAGATTTTACGTTCTAATTTCTAATGTTCATTCCTTATAACTTCTATGAAAATTAAATTACTGGGCATTGAGAATGCAAGTGTGTTGGACTTTGGACTTACCATGCTACATGCCCCAAGCTCCAAGCTCATAGAAATGGCGGCACTGATTCACCCTGCGTGCAGCAACTCACCATTGAAATTTCGACACTGATTCACACCCTATGTGCAGCAACTCACCATTGAAATTTCGGCACCGATTCACCCCTGCTGCTTGAGTCTGCGTGTAGCAACTCACCATTGAAGTTTGATATGATGGGTGTAGAAACTCACCATTGAAATTTGAAACTGATTTTTTTTGGAAATGAGTTAGTTTTTCTGTAATTGGAATTTAGCAGCACAAAACAAGTTAAGATTTGCATATTCTTTATTAGTGTTTGAATGCAGTTGTAGTT